>JAQGBB010000076.1:0-28961 GCA_034691745.1 Prismatolaimus dolichurus
AAAACAAGGATTTGGCTTTGTGGTACAATAATTTTTGCATGCCGCTAGAAGTCAGAAATGTGTGCTTAAGACTTTCATCTCAATCGCCCATTTTTACTTCTAGCATCATGCAAAAATTATTGTATCACAAAGCCAAATCCTTGTTTTCTACTTTTGACAGCCGAAGAAATGGTGGTTTTTCGCGCCTTTCGGGTGCCATTCACTTGTTTAATCCTTTTAAGCTACGGCAGGTAAAGTCCCTACTGTCCTAGAGTCAAATGATTTACTTTCTCAAGTCAGTATAAATATAGTGAATATAAATATATGTAGAAATATAAAAATTTCGACTTCTTTGGTCGTTTTACCGTTTACCGTACGATTTTGGCGAAGTATCAGAAACTCAAATTTTGAGATGCAAGCGAATCCGTTATCTCTGGATCCCAAGACTCCGCGCTCGCACAAAATGCTGACATGTTTGGAAGCCGATGTTGGTATAGTACACACAATGACAGAATCACAAACTTTGTACTTGCAACTTTTCGTGGACCTGAGGTAGTGCCCACGAGAAAAGTGTTGGATCCCAGTCCAAGATTGTTGGATGGCAGGATCCCACTGTTGAACTGTCAAAATCTTTGATTGTACCATGTTCCCACTGCGATGGCCCATAATTTCAGTAACTTTTCGAAAAGAAAATTTTTTGTGATCAAACAGGATCGCGTTATTTTTCGATCTCAAGATCCCGTGATCCGACAGAAACGAGATATAGCTAGAAGCCGTTTTCGAGACATTCTAAAGCTTATCCCAAAATTTGGTGGCCGTATCTTCACGGCATCTTGAGTTATGCCCCGAACAGACAGACAGACAGAGTCCAATTGACCGACCACTACCACCTTTCTTTTATCGTTGCTCGCGCGCGAGCGACGTTGGCCTGCGCCCGGAAAAGAAATGATGGAAAAACAGTACACATAGGCAACTTTTTGATATGTTCTGGAATAGCCTGGAACATATGGAACACCCTGGAGCACTAGGGTGTTCCCCCAAACCGTCTGGAACATAAAGCACTATGATCCTTTGGACGTCCGCTAACTTTCGATTTTTCGAGGTGGGGAAGTGAGAGAAGGAGAAGAAGAGGAGGAGGGGGAGATTTTTGTCCGAACAGTTAGCGCTCCTCTTTCTTCCGCCGTGCGCGCTCCAGGCAGGATGCAAAAATAGAAACCTCTATTACTTGCGAAAATTCCAATATAAAATTGAGACAGTGGCTATCATGCAAGACTCGAACATCTTATTAACTCGCGTGACCTCGCCGCCAGCGCTAGGTATTTGCAATTGCATGAAAAGCGGCAACTGTCTTTCAATTTTCCCGCGGCAAAAGCTACCCGCGCATCTCGATCAAACAAATTTGCGGACGACACACGGACCACTTCTCTACGCCCTGGCTTGTTGGTGAACTTTGCGGACGAGAATACGTATTTCACTCGTCCGTCGCACACGGCTACGTTTCAGGAAACGAAACGTACCAATCGGACACAACACCCGAGAGTGCGCACCGCTTGGCGAAAGGTCGAAGCTGCTGTTCTTCAGAAAAAAATTAAAGCGCAGAAGCGGCGTGGGTGCGATACCCGTGCGACTTGCGCGGCGTTTCTACGCAATTGTCATAAGACCCTAGCCATTATTCATCTCAATTACTTATTACGCAAACAATCCAGCAAGATGAAAAAAATCATTCTGCTTATCAAAAACAAAGTTTTACTTTATACTGTATGTAAACTATTGCTGCCCCAGCAGATTATCCCGCCACTGTCGGGGAACAACGAACAAACGAACGAACGAACGAACAAACATTTAACACAGCGGAATAGCAGCAGCTAATGCCCAGTCAAACAACACTCGTCGCCGCATTGTGGCCTGCTAGCAGGTCACAAAAACATAAATTTTAAAATATTGAAAATTTAAAATTTTTGAGGGAAACATAAGCATAAAACGCAAACATGAAGCGACGGCTACACTCGATGTGGAACAAGCGGAGCGTATTTTGGAGCTGTTGATCAAGAGAACAACGCAAGCAAGCGGTTGATGTTTCGCTTTACTTGTGCGCGCTATGTTTCTACATCGATGGTACATAATTTCGACGACACTTCGACAACTCACATTTGTGGGATCCGGCAGGATCCAGTTATCTCTGCCTCGCGTGATCTCATTATCTTGCGGTGACCAAACCTACCATCGCCTGGGCATTGTAAGGCTGCTCCCCACATTTGGTGATCCTAGCATTTCGGTATCTTGAGATAGGCCGCGGACAGACGGAAATACACACACACAGTCAAAACGACCGACCGATACCACGTTTGTTTTATCGTCGCGCGCGACAACGCTAACGTACTCCACCGAAAGAAGCGGTGGAAAAAGACTGCCACATTGCTAATGATAGTCACATTTGAGCGCCGATTTACTGAACTAGTAAAGCATAGCTTTGAGAACATCTGCATTGCTAGTAACACTCTTCGGTGTACTTTCGCTTTCAGCATCAGTTTCCGCAACCACTTGGATGAGATCACATTCAGCGCGCTGTCTTGTGCACACGCGGAGCACCAGTGGCTGAAGCATCAGCAAAGACGAAATCACAACAGCACCGCCCGCGGTCGATATTAGTGAGCCTTGCAGTCCCTCGTGGTCGATAAGAACGCCTAAACAAAAAATGCAGCCTGCCTCCATTCTACCGTAATGTTGACCCCGCTTATAAAAATCGAGAAAAGTTCGGAAACTACAATTTAATTTTCAAAATTTAAAGTTTACAATTTTTGACCAATTTTAAAATACATTTATCCTGAAATACTTTCTATCACAGTACGCGCAGAAATGTCATGCAGTAAATTGTGTCAGCGCGATACCGATAAACGAGAGCGAACCTGCGAAGAACGGTCCGAGAAGAGAGCCGACGCCTTCGATCGCCAGAATATAGGCGTAAGCATACTCAAACACATCGAGTCCGACGAGTTCGATAATAATCAACGACAACAATGGTCCCGACGTTCCAATGCAGAGGCCGATGCCGGTAGCGAACACGGAGGTAATCACGTGACTGTGCGCAACGGCAGGCATTGTAGCAACGAGGAAACCAGCAGTCCCGGTTGCAACCATATATGCACCAATCGCTTCGTTGCAGCATTGCATGACGAGGCCGACGAAGAGGCGAATTGCCGCCATGCCAATGCCTGAAGCCAAGAAACTGATTTTAGAAAATGACTTCCGGCACGTGACCCTAATCTCAAATCACAAGACGCGAACTTTTTTGGAGCACGTGACCAAAATTTCAGGTCACGTGACTAAAGTTTTTTGGCGTGTTTGGATTGTACCCATTGTCGACATTTGCCAAGCTGCTTCGGCGTGATCGTAGCCGACCGTTTTGAGATAAGACGGTAGATGCGTGTACACGATGGAGAAGCCAACCATGAAGAGCAAGTTATTTAGCAGGAGAAAAATGAAGGCGGAATTTTTAAAAATTTCAAAATGAGATCGTTGCTTGTCGCCTGCGAGGCGCATTTTATCGTTGCTACTATCGGCGGGACTCCGAAACGTGGCACCGGCAACGCAAATGTTGAGCGAAATTGCACCCAGGATGAGAAGCGCGTTGCGCCAGCCGTATTCGTCGATTAGATAGTCCGTTAGAACGGGCATGACAAATGTCCCGACGCCAAGTCCGAGCGACATTATGGCGACGGCGAGCGGTCGCAAGCTGTGAAAATGGCGACTCACGATAGTGGTCGACGGAAGATTCGCGACGGCAGCGCTAATACCTTTAAAACAAGATGAAAAAATCTTATTTCAAATTAATTTAACATTACTACAAAAAATTAAATTAAAATTCAAATAAATTGAAACATTTTAAAAATATTTAAAATTCTTTAAAGTGTTAAAATATTTTTACAACTTTTAAAATTGTAATTTTAAAATAAAATAAACTAAAATCATAAGTATTAAAATCCTAAAAATTGAAAATTGGTTTACTGAAACTAACTAGGGTCTGCCCTATCATACCTGCAACTGTAAAATTAGCTAGAAGAAATTGAAGACTAGAAGCAAAGACGCTTAAACTTAAGCTAACACCGAATAGAGCTCCAGAGACAACGGTGACCCGTCGAAAACCAAAGCGACTAACAGCGAGACTTCCAAGCGGTGCTAAAACATTTTCCATTTTTTTATGAAATAAAAAATTTTTCGTGTACTCTACCCCAGAAACAAAGCATCGCTGTGCACGTGGTGGAAAGAAGTGAAATTAGCCACATATTTCCCGGGTGGCCAAATTCGTTTGCCAGAGCCACCTATACAAAAGCAGTAGGTCATAATGATAAAAATCTCCAACAAGGAAGCAACTTTTTACCTGTAGGATCCCGGAAGAGCCCCATGCGAAGCCCCAGATCAAGCCAACATTTACGAAAGAGCCAAAGAGCACAAACCACTTCCACGCGCCGGGCGTGTCCACGGCGGCTTCGCTCTCATCGTGCATTTCAGCTCAATTGGAAAGAGAATTTTTCGGTACGACCTCCGCGGTTGAAAGCAGCAGCTGTTTCAATAAATTCGTATGCTGCCGCCGATTGCTTTGCCGAGGCCGCATTACGCAGTTCAATAGTTTTGATAGTTACGTAACAATGCGTTTGCGTAGCAAGCCTTGACAACGTTTGGTGGAAGGAGTATTGACTCTCGTCCTTTGTGTTATCGGTTTCTGCACTCTGCACGCTGCTAATAACGATAAAAAACGTGTGACGTCAAGGGCTTGATTGAACGTCATGCAACCTGACGGCTAGATGTATAACCAAGGTGAACTTTTTAGCGGGACGAAGCTGTGACAGCGTATACGAAAAAGGATGATGAGCACGAAGGAGGGATCAGAGGAAAATGAGAAAGATGCGGGAAATTTGCTCGACACCGATCTGACTATAAGCTTCCCACGACTGCGTTGGAGTGCATTCACGTCGCAATTTTCAAAGGTTTTTTTTCAGTTTTAGTTCGTTTTCCAGCTTGAAAAGCAGCTCCGCTGGAGTTCCGCGTTGCGAGGCAGCTAATTTAAAAGTTTGTGGCTCTCGCCAGCTGCGTTTTTCCCTTAAGAATTACGTTGGGCAGACTGAGCAGAGAAATCGAGGTCCGCGACCTATTATGGGGCATTTGGAGGAAAATACAAGCGCACAAAACTGGCGACTTGCTAAAATCCAAAGGCCGCATTGCTTCGCGTTCAAAGCGGAAAAAGTTCACCGGGGAGGGTTCCGAGGAAGGTTCGACGTTCAGTGATTGAAAAAAAACGCGTTATGTGCAAGCGATTGAAGAAACTTGCACGCCTCTCTGTGGGTTGTTTTCAGCTGGTTGTCGGAAGATAGGTGTGATTTAAAGATTATAGATGTTGTTTGCAAGTAGAGTGCATCGTTAAAGGATTAATGCAAAGTTGTCGGTTTTTAGTGTTCGGCGATTATCGAAAGCGGCTTTGCGAATAAAGTATGCGGCAAGAGTCATAAGACATCGTAAATCGGACTGTCTGTCATTCAAAATGGCTCCCTTGAGCTCGTGTGCGTCAATATCAATGTAGAGCTGCACACCATTTGCTTGTGCGAAATGCCCGAGGCCATAAACAGCTCTCATGCAATTTGAGAAAGCGAGACGATTTAAAACTTTGCCTACATACGCAGTGCAGGTGTTTCTGACCATTGGCCGGTCGCTGGCGTTGGCAAATTTATATTGATAGCAGAAAATCCAAACAAATCATAACTGCAAATGACAAAGCTTAGTTTGTCTTCTGATTTTTCTGTCACTAAATCGGTGACTGGATCGGACTACATCGGTGTGGTCCAAGAGCGAACTATTTAAATAGGCAAGTTCTAAACAAAGCTTTGCTGGCTTTGCTTGCTATCGCTGTCCCGCTATCCGCTTCAGTCAAAATGTTAGCTAGACGCCGAGACTTCAGTTTACTCCGCTTCATACGTGCCGTGCGAACAACAAGCGAAACGTAGAGAAAGCTGTCATATTACTTTCATGCGTTGAGGGGTTCAAATTCTTGCTCATTTGTCTTCTCGCATCGTCCCTCCCGAATGGTCAGCCTCAAGACTCGCACCATGGCAAAAATACCCGAAAAACGCAGATGACGAAAAAGCCCCTGGGAGCAACCCAAAATTTGACTCACAGCCAGCAGAGGTCGAACGTCTGCTGAGCATCAGGTTCGGGTACAAGTATTTTGGTCCTACGTGTTCCGGCACCGACTAGAGGCTCGTGGTCTAAACATGCACCACCACCGCCGACTGCTTTTATTGCTCCCAAGCGGGCCTGCTCTCACCTCGATCGGCCCTTGTCTACGCCAACACGTTCTCCGCGGTGCCGGGTGCCGACAGCCGTTGCAATCCACCAGACGGCAGCTGCTATTTGGGGATGCCGCACTTCCGGCGAACATCATCTTCGCCAACTACTTCCGAACAATCCGAACTATGTGCCCCAACCGCAAGCAACAATCGACATCAAGCACTCATTCACTGTCAACAGCAACTAAGCACGAGAAAAAAGCTTCGTTAGTCTGGAATGCCGAATTTCACAAGTAAATTGGTAAAGCCGAAAAATGCAATTTGAAACTCCAAACGTCCACTCCCATACTGCACAGACCGCTAGAAGCACCAAAGAGTGTCGAGAGTAGCAAAAGAACCATCTGCGAATTATCTAAATTAGTTTTAGTTTTGAAATTTTTAAAATCAGGCGAGAAAAGCTAAAGTTATTGCCCGGGCGGACTCACACACTGATTCACTCACACACGACCATGTAGCTGGCTATCTTTACTTACGCGCTGCGCGCTCCAGAAGATGCAAAAGTGAAAAACGGCTGTTATCGTCCCATTCTGAATGAATACGCAGTTTTTGCAACAAAACGGGACCGGCTGGCTTGTCGGCTCGGCGACTCGGTAAAACAAATGTTTGAAGGTAATGTGAGTGCGTGCTGGCAAGCAGTCTTTCTGTATATCTCTGATAACATGGGTCAATCTGTATCTAGCTGAGTGGCTCGATCAAGGTATGTGAATTTGACGTCTTAGGCGCACAGCCCAAACGAATAGGGTCGAATCGACGACGATACTTAGCGAGATTCGTCTGTCGATTCGTCATAACTCAACAATTTCACTGAACGGTTGCTTCGACAACTCGACAATTTCCCGACGCTACTCGACAATCTCCCGTCGATTTTCGACAGCGATCCGATGCTTGTCGATGTTTCTGTTTGCTCTATTATGGTAATACAACAACAATGCAGCCGACGGGGAGCAATTTTTCAATTTTACTTTTCGATTAAAATCGCGAGACCGGAGGAGCGCACGCAGAGCGTATTGCAATGCGACGTGATAGCAAGCAACGGTTGCACGTTTGTGCTTTTCAAAAAGCCTCTGCTTGCGGCACCTGGCTAGCGCGCCTCAGCCGTTGCAATGCTATTGTATTACCATAACAAAGAAAGCAAACATCGACAAGCATCGGGTCGCTGTCGAAAATTGACGGGAGATTGTCGAGTAGCGTCGGGAAATTGTCGAGTTGTCGAAGCATCCGTCCAGTGAAATTGTCGAATTATGTCGAATCGACAGACGAATCTCGTTAACGATCGTCGTCGATTCGACACTATTCGTTTGGGCTGTGTGCCTTACTCTTAAAGCATGGCAACTTCCAAGGCCTTAATTTTAGCTCACAACATTTTCGACCCTCATCAGCATTTGCTCGACGCTTATCCCGAGCTGACGGTGCTCGTTAAGCGAGTCAATCGCACCCTGCAGATTGCGGAACGTAGCATGAGCCGTCCGTTTTTGCCGATATAACCGAGTGACGCTGAGAAAAGCGCATCGCTTTGCCATACTATTACATAGTTGCTGTAGCTTTATCGAACTACGGACGTGTCAAATTCCGATAGAAATTTCGAAGAGCTTTCTAGGAATTTAATATTTGTCTAGTAGAGTTTATAGCTTGAGCTCCGAAGTTTTTAGTTCACGCCACGTGCTAGCAATCGCTGCAAAAGTTTTTGCATTTGTCGTGAAACTGAAACTCGCTTTGAATGTACCAATTTGAAACCGAATATCGAGAGAAAAGGGAGTGAGCTTTTTAAACAAAATTTACAACTCGTATTACAGCTATAGCGCAAGCAAATCCTTAAAGCAAATATGAGCTCAAAGGCGGCTAGCGGCTCATCTCACATGTTTGTCAACTAGACGACACAAGTGAATCGACAAAGCCGAAAAATGCATCTTCTGAAGTTTTCTGTAGACGACCAAAAAGCAATATCGGTGTGTCGAACTTGCACGCGAGAAAGCAGATAGCCACAGCGTGTTTGCAACAGTAAAAAACATTCCATTACACGCGCGTACAGGTTTTCGCACAAAATTTTTTCAAGTCCGAACGCCCACTTCCCTACTACACAGACCGCTAAGAGCATCGGACAGCGAAAATACCGCCAAAACAAACCTATTGAACAAGGAGAATCTCGATAAAAAAGTATTTTAAGATTCGGTGAAGAAAAACTCCAGCTAGGACGGTGACTAACTACCTCACACGCGACTAGGTAGCTATCTTTACTTACGCGCTGCGTGCTCCAGAAGATGTAAAAACAAAAATTCGAAGCTTAACCAGAAGCGTGTACTGACAACGACACAGCAATCTAATTTTCAGTGCGCAGTAAGAGCACATGAAACTAAAAGTTCCGCAAGCGTAATAACCAAATTTCGGTCAACGTAAAGTATCCGAAGTGCGGAATATCGATTATTTCATTGACTAATTGCATCGCTGCTGCTGCGTGCTGACGAGCTCGGGCTTCCATTGCTGCTTGCTTTTCCCACCGTGGCCATCCCCAAATATATTCTGCAAAAAAATATTTTTTTAATATTTTAAAGAAAAAGTATGGCTTAAATTTTTATTAAAATTTTATCATATTTTTTATTTTTGAAAATTAAAACGGATTTACTACGATAAAAGCTCACATGGGTTTGCGAGGGATGGAAGTGCAGAGAAGACGACGAACGCGACGGCGACGATGAAGAAGAGAAGCAAATACAGCTGGCGACATTGCGTATCACTCAGCTGACACAAAAAGTTGTCTAATGCAAAATGTACACAAGAGTTTTTCTATGATCCGCGTCACCAAGTGACGATCGTGAGGATGACTTTCTTCAAAATTCGACGTCATTCGGCGTCTCACGACTACGCTCACTTTTTACAAGTATAAAAACTTTGTTAAATGGCATAAGTTTGACTCCTATGGAAAAATGCTTTCTTCGTAACGTAACCCAACTCCAAATATCTTATAAATTTAGCATACGATCTTCAACTCTTTCAGATGGTAGGAAGCCCAAACGCGAAAGGCCTGATGAAGCCTCTCAACGTAGAGGCGAAACGTCGCCTTGCGTATTGGTGTTAACTGTCCGTCTTGCTTGCCCAATAAAAGTGTCGTACTTATAATTGCAGCAAACATTTGCAAACGTATTCTTTCAGAGCGAAGACTCTCGTGAAAATGTACCGGATTCGACAAGTGGCGCTGGAAGTGCTGTTGCTGCTTCACACACTCATTCGATGTAAATAAACCATGCCAAGATAAAATCGGAGCTGAAATCGTGATCCGAACGCTTTACGGAGTCAGGTCCAATAAGATTTTGACCCCTGGTTCTTTTTAGGCACCTCAGGTTTTAAATGTTACTCATGCGCGTCGCCCGAGCTTGAGAAGTCCTGGTATCTCGCCGGCTATCCGTTCCAGGCGGGCGTGCTAAACTTCACAGCAAGCTGCGGAACGCCGACGAACGCCATTCCGACGGTCGATTGCACTTCGATTTGTGTTAGCTACATCATGGAGGCGTTCGACCGAACAGCGTCCGTCGACGCGCTGCCCGTCTTCTACGTGCGCGGTTGTCTGACTGCGCTAACGACGGTGAACGACACGCCGAAGGACAAAAGATGCGAGTACGGAACGGTGCTGAACAAGGGACCAGCCGGCGCCGATCGGACGCTTAAGCAAAAGGTGAAATTCTGCAAGACAGCCGATACCGACTCGGTGCCCTGCAATACTGAGAATGTGCTGTCGGCCGATGGTTGTGTTAGCGACTTATCAGGTATAAAAGGGAACGAAATTTGGACGCCCAAAGAAAATCGATGATTCACGTGACCTAAATTTAATCCTGTCGTTTAACCTGGAATCTCACCGAAACACGTTTATTATAGGTAACCGATACCACTGTGCGCAGTGCACCAACGAGCAGGGTCTTTCGTGTGATGGGGCGCCAACTTGCGAGGGGCGGTGGTGCTTTACTCAACAGCTAACGATTGGCGGTAACGATCTTCGATCAAAAACATGGATAGAAATTTGCAACGTTTCATCTTTATTTAGCCCAAGAAGAAGGGCGGAAGTACTGCACTGAGGTGAACCCGTTCGGGGACGCTGGCTGTCGAACCTGGACGGGTAAGGCTTACGTGCCGAGTCGAATGAGCCTCGACGTCGTCTCAAAGCCGTGCTTCTGCGAGACCGAAAGCTGCAACGTCGATCCGACGACCTCGTCGCCGAGTACGAGTTCGAGTATGAGCACGTCGATCAGCTGGAGCTCGGTCACTGTCACGAAGGGTGCCGATCGTAGCCGGCTTATCTCCTCGACGTTCACGTTTCTATGCGGTGCGCTTGCATTCATTTTCGCGTGACCTACTCTACTTGCGGACTAGCTATCTTTCTATCCAAATGACAGAGGTTTAGCTGAAGCTTCGGGTGCTTTCGGAACGTCCGCATATGACGTCACGCCAACTTTACCATCGGTTCCTCCTTACTGAGAGTCACTTGTCGCAATATCTGTCAATATTTAGCTAATTAGTGGGTCTACTTCTTGGCGTGACGTCATATGCGCATATTCCCTCTATGGGCGATCAGGATCCAACTGTTTTAGGAGAAAAATGTCGCTGTTTGCTAATGAGACCTATTTGTAAAATAAAAAGCCCGCCAAGTGATCGAACGAAAATGATAGTTTGTGTTTACCAGACGGCAATATCAACACAAATACAAACGCAGACGCTGATTGATACAGCATGTGTACCATATTTAGGTGGGTGACGATGCAAATTAGGCAAAGCCCGTAAAGTACAAAACGTGGTGATGATAGTTACAAGAAATGCAAGCAGATTAATCCAATCACAAGCTTATTGGTACTTTGACAGCACCTACTCCAAACGCCCCTTAGCAGCGAAAGTCACGAAAATCATCTTACAACAGAGAGCGTCAGTCGACTGAAATGTTTCATACATCGCCGTCGTTATTCCTCATTCATTTCGCCGCGGCCGCTTGTTCCGGCAACGGCTGCACGGCCACCTGTCGGATCTCGATCAAGCGCACCTCCGATGCCAGTAACGCCTTCTTTGCTTCGACCGTGAGAGCACCCTCCTCTGTTCGCGATGACGAGACTGATTCCGGTTGAACATCCTGCAAGTAAGAACACCACAAGAAGTCAGTTAGGCTCTATGTCACAATGTCAGGCTGAGAAACCAACCACAATGATTGTTGTGCGAGATAATGGCTTACCTTTGGGAAAACGATGCGTCGAGCGAACTGACGTTTCACCTGAGATTCGCCCTTCTCGTTCTTCTCCTCGTGCTTTCCCTCGACGATGAATTGCACCGGCTGAAACTGCGAGACGTCGATGTCGATCTGTACCTCAAAACAGCTGTAGCTTCTTCTCGTCCTTGATCTTGATCAGATGACAACGAGGACGTTGTGACTGCTCTCCTCTTCCCTCTGCCGTAGCTCGCAAGATCACCACAGCCGAGGTCGTCGACCAAAAATATCAGCAAGTTCGGTCGCCTAGCTTCGGTGGTGCGTTGCGAAAGCACGTCATTTAGTAGGCTAAATGGCGTCTGTGAACACATTTCTAAAGCATACCGGTCATGATAACAAATTTCTATAGAAAAAATGGCTTAAAATCAATAATGACCAAACGATACAGTAGCTGGCAAACGAAAATTGCCGCCTTTGGCGCAGGAGGAACGACTATGAATTTTGTAATGCCTAGAAACTATACGTCGTTATATCGATTGGCTTATAATTATAAATAAGGCCAGAATACCCACATACTTGCAAGGTGGAGACCTGATAAGGAGTGTACGCACATTTGAAAAAGCGTCAAAATTTTTAACAGCTGAAAAGACGCGCACGTCAATCGACTCAGTGAAATTTGCTGCTTGTGTGCAAAAGTGTTTGAATTTGAGTAAAAACTAGCTCGGATGTGCAAATAAATTAGAATACTTCATCCTCACCGCAAATCTACATATGTAGTATCAGCGAAAGCAAACACAGACGGCAAAGCCTCGTAAGATTTAAAAAAAAATCGATCGGAGGTCGTGGGTTCGTTTCCCACTCGAAGCCTATGATTTTTCGCTCTTTCCTAACGGCTGGTTTCATTCGTAAAAGCGTTGCGGCTGTCAAAAAATCATCCCTTTCTCAAAAAACTGTTCCGTGGGGTCGGTCTCTCGCCAAGGTCTAAAGGCTACCAAAGCTGGCCCCTTGGTAACGGGTACCGAAGGTACTCAGGCGGTGGTGGCTTTTCACGGCAGTCCTTTCCCAAAAAATTCGGTTATCTCCGGCGCTTGGAAAGAGCAAAGAAGAGGCCTCGATAGCTCGGTCGGTAGAGCACCGATACGCTCCGTCGGAGGTCGTGGGTTCGTTTCCCACTTGAAGCCTATGATTTTTCGATCTTTCCTACCGGCTGGTTTCATTCCTAATCGAAAGAAAATCTCAAGGAACGTGTCTGTACCAAGCATACCGCTGAAAACTATGTGTAAGGCGGTAAGGTACGTGTGAGCTGCTAAGTGTGTTTAGCCATAAGTTCTCCTCGTTTGTCGTTAAGCTAACGTGAAATTTTTCTGCTTGTTGTTTCGGATAAGCGTCAAAATGGCGCCAGCGCGTAGCACTGCCACAGATGGATATGTTTTCGCACTCGCACTAAATGAGAGACCGTAATCCACGTGGATTTTTCGTCCACCCTCACCCCTACCCTTACGTGGATTTTCGTGGACTTTTCAGGTGCCCTCTATCCCCGGTTCCATGCCACGTGGATTATGGACAATCCCTAGCCAGCATCCAACACAACTTTTTACAGTGAAACTAGGTGAGAAAAGTTTAGGAAAATTTTTGTTTTAATTAAACCGGAGTTCTTTCATCAAGTCGAACGCCAGATTCCTCTTCGACGGCCAGTGAACTCGCGGAAGAATTTGGTGACGACAACGCGGATTTTATGCTCTTGTTAACTTCTTTGCAATATTGCCGAGAAAAGTAAAATATACCCGAACCATACTAGAAAAAAAAACAGAAAATAAAAGCACTGAAAAAAATACAAAATAACAGTCATTGAGAGTCTACCTGAAGCGTGAGAAAGTTCATGCCAAGCACGAAATAGTAGTTGTTCCCGTATATGTTGTTCATGTCTGCAGCGAGGAGCAAAGCGTCAAACTGGAAGCGAAAAATACGTATTGCTTACAAAAAATATCAGAAATGCATGCAAAATATTACATTCACAAAAGACACTTAAAAATCAACAAGAGTGTGTTCGATAGACAACTCAGAAAAGCTATTTAAAAGTTGAATTTTAAGTTGTATTTCTGAGACATATTTTGAAAATTTATTTTACGGGCAAGAAAAACGTAAAAAATCGTAATACTATTTGCTCAGCTTAAAAAAGAGCACAGCACGAAAATTGCTTTCTGAAAAAAGATCACACTGTTGGTTTACCTTGTTGTTGGACAATGGCGAGTGTGAGGTAAGCCGCAAACGAGCTAAGACCAGCCAGCTGCGCCACGCAGCCGATTACTTGAAGAAATACCCACGTGCTGGGCCGAAGACCGAGCGTGATCTTTCGAAAGTGACTTACGTGAACTGCGAGCACGACTGCAGCTAGGGTGGCTAAAAGTGCCAAAAGCTCCAGTATACATAAGTGTTTTATAATCGAGCTCACTGTTCCGCTTTAGAAAATTTAGCTAATTTTTGTTTAAAAAGTGGGCAAAAACACGTGTAATTAAAAATAAAAGGGACGCGTGTAATTAAATTAATTAAAATTACAAAATATTTTCAATCCGCAGACTACAGTGCCACGATTTTGGCATTTTCACCATTTTCCTTATTTTCTTCACATATTTTTATTTTTGAAAGGTTTTCAGTCCCGATGCAATCTTTGTGGAAACACAACATAGCGTCTAATCGATGATGTTTTCTAAATTTGGCTTTCATACAGCCATAAGCCTTCACTCCGCGCCTCTTGCCTGCAACGGCAGCCCAGACTGCAGCGTGAACGTTGAGAAAGTATAAACGAAACACCGGAATTGAGGCGGACGCGCCGAAGGTATCAAGCGAGGAGAAAACGATCCGTGCTTTTAAGCTGCAGCAAAGTTTCTGAATGAGCGGTGGGCAGCAGTTACAGACCATTTCTTGAAGAAAATGCGGAAAATGTGGAACAGGGTTTGACAGCTAATCTTGCCGGAAAAAAAATAATTTTATTACAACGCAGTGTGCAGAGTAGGCTGCGTCAAACGTCTCGAGAGATAACGTTAAAGGTATGAGCATGCCAAGCCAAGCCCCACGTGCAAAAACTTTGCTAATAGACATTTCGCGACACGGTTGCACCTGGTAGGGATGCGAGTCCCGGTGACAGAGAAATAATCCAGACAACGGGCGACAAGGCGCCATGTCGTCCGGGTCGCCCGGATTTATTTGTTATAATTATGCCATATGTGCAAGTCCGCAAAAAATGCTCAAAAATTGCTTGCACTCAGCCACCACACAAAATTGCGCAAGTGCCAAAAAGAAGACAACAAATATGACAACACGCCTTTTTACGAAAATGCGCAAATTTTTTAAGATTTTTCAAATTTTCCAAAATCTTGAAAAAATGTAAAAATTACAAAAAAAATCATTTTTAATTGAATATTTTTTCAAAAATCGAAAATCTGGGTGACATTAAAAATCCATGCGACGGCAGTCGGTACTCAATGTTGTCCTGTCGCCCATTTTGTCGCCCGCAGCCTGGATTTGCATCTCTAGCACCGGGGGCGATTCTACTGTGCCTGCCTCTTAGCTGAGTGAGTTAGGCTCTGTTACAAAACCGTGGTTAGAGTTGGTGTGAAAATTCACGGTTAGTCTTTAAAACCCCAGCTTCAGGTTTGGGTTTAAGCTGAACCTATGGGCAGTGCCGAGTAAAAAAATCCGCTATTAAAATCTATTTTTTGAAAATTTCTACCAAGTTGCAGGTGATTCCTAATTGTTTCGTTTCGTTAAACTAATCACATTTCTGACACCAAAATTGATCAAAATTGACCTTGAACGTGCTCTGGCCACGTAGATCAAGTTGAGCTTGAACTATAAGGTCCGTAAAAGTCGCGTCACATCGATTTGACACTAAACTCGAATTTTCTCGAGATTGCGTGAACTGATTTTGGACTCCAAGATGTCAAAAAATGGCCATAATTTTTCTGAGATCTCTATATCACGCAACCAAAACTCGGATAAGCCAGTCTAGAGAAAATTCGATTTTAGTGTCGAATCGATGTGGTGCGACTTCCTGCGGACGTGATAGAAAAGCTCCTGGCCAGTTCACTGAACTTGAACTTGACACAGAGCAACTAGTGTGAAACAACCAACAGCGTAAAACAGCTTAGTAAGAAAGTATAGCGGTTTTCGTCCTCGTTCAAATGATAGTACACGAGCTTGATTCTCGCTTCGAATTCTTCGGCTTTTGTTGTCCTTCGGCGACAATTGTCGGTATTCTACGATTGGCCCCAGCGATGTTTCGAGCCTCTTGTAGCAACTCGTTTCTCCCTTTAAGCTCGGCCAACAGCTCGTGAAGATCACTGGGATCACTTGACAATTTTTCCATAGTACTCGCTTCGATACGGCGAGCATATTCAACTGGGTCGTCCATATAGAGAATATCACTGCGACGCGTTGGGTCGCAAACGAAGCCAGCTTTAGACATCAATCGCGTAGCGGAGAAAGTCGTTTGATGCTATCGATGCTGCCTAGCGACCACTGATGCAAGCTAGAAAAGCGCTTGATTCCAGCTAACGCAATACCAAACAGACACATTGTTGACTGGAATTACATGAGAATACAAAAATAAAATTTTAAAACAATTTTTGCAAAATCTCAAAAACAAGCCAAAAAAACGATATTTTGGCAAAAACTCGATATTAGCGGAAATTAGCAGCTCTACAGCTAGTACGCTAGCTTTAATTGTTCAGAGCAAACGGGAAAACCTAAGTCAGGCAAATCTAATTTATGGTTAGTCCACTTAGCCAGTTGGAAGATCGGGTCGAAAATGCAGATTTTTATACCAGTTAAGAAGAGTGGTGAATCATGAAACGAAAAGCAGATGTTGTGGTATTACAAAAGACTTTCTTTTAGCAGTTGAAAGACTGCTTTTGTAAATACAAAAATTAATGCATTTTTGCTTTTGATTGATGAATTCAGCACAGCACTTTGTGCCCTAACACAAAGTTTCACAGGTTATACACCTTTTAGCGTGTGAGAAGTTGTCGCGGGGGCGGAAAATCCGTGTTTGACTATGCTTGTCAAAATCTCTCTCACAGATGATAAATTAGGAAAACGATAACTGCTCGAAGCACCACCTCAATAATATTAGCAAGCCATGGAGGCTGCAATGTTTCCTGTAGGTTAGCCCAAATATGGGTGAAGTTCGTGTGAATGTTCATGGGCAATGGCGCTTGTGAAAATTTTGTTCGATGGCTGCCAGTTTCTGCTGTCGATTCGAAATCTTATTTTAATTTTATAATTTTTTCAATTTTAATTAATTAATATCTTTCTATTTATAGGCACTGATGATGAGACGCTGTCGACTCGAAAATAATCTGCCGATATATTTTTATCGTCTTTGGTCTGCGTGTTCTGGTCGCTTTTGAGTAAATTTCTCTTCACTAATGGATTCAAAATCTTGTTTGCTTTTTTCGTAAATATTTTTATTGCTCCGGTAATCGATATACGCACCATGTTTTACCAAAACGTTTTAGTTTTGCAGCTTAGATAAAGCTAAGCGGAATTCTCTGAATATGCCTAGCGGAAATCTGCACAAGGTCCAGCCTGCCCGCAATGTACAGCTCTTCTGCTCTTTTGTTCAAAGAATCGTACAGGAAGATGACTGTTGCTTCGAATTCTTCCGCTTTTCGGGTCCCTTGACGATCGGCTTTTCGAGCCTCACTTCACGATCGGCGGCAGCCGCTTTTCGAGCATCTTGCAATAGCTCGTTTTTCGCCCTTAGCTGCGCTATTGTCTCTTGAAGATCGTCGTCATCATTACGTGCGGCTTTCAGTTGGCGTTTCAGCGCAGGTGGTCTGTAGAAGATCATCTTGCCCAAGTTTCTAGAAAGCAGCAAAAAATTACGCAGTTCATATAGCCTGCGTCAGTCTGGGGAAGCTTAAATCGCAAACTGAGCTGGATTTGAATATCAATTGCGCAGTGCGCAAAATCGTTTTGTGATATGGATGCTGCCTGGCGACTATTGATGCAAGCTAGAACTTTGCACGTTTTGAGCTAACTCAAAAACAACAAGCGGAACGCCGTCAAGCTGCCGTTTCGAGAGCAACTCGCTAAACCTAAATTAGGCTATGTGAGATTTGTATTGACGTGTGAAATGTACTGCGTTAAAATAAAACAGAAACGAAATGCAAATGTTTAAAAAATTTAATTTAATTTTAGAAATTTTCAATTTTTAAAACTTCTTGCTCTTCTTGAAGTCAGAAAATTTTAAAGAAAAGATACTGGTACGCCACAAGGTGGTCACGGTATGGGAATCGCGGATTTGTCCCCTAAATTTTTTTTTACAAAATTTTGAAGTGAAAGTGTCTCTAAGAGTTTCTGCGTTGGACTTTCATTTTGAAAAGTTTTCCTCTTCGCACGTGCACCGCTCGAAGCTGGCGCGTTTCGCCGTTTTTCTACAAAAAGTGCGTCAAACATAAATCGGCAGCAGCTCAGTTGAGAGTGAAGCTTTTTCGTCGCCATTTCGTCTGCTGCAAAGCGGAAGGAAAGCGTAAAAAGATAGGCTAATCGCAAAAAATTTGCGACTTGACACTCGTGTCATAGAAATCACATCAAACTCGCATTTTATAAAATTTTTGGGGCCAAATCCGCGACTCCCGTGCCGGCCTTCCGTGGAGTCTACCTTTTCCACTAGGGACGTGTGCTCTTAAGAATTTTCAAGGGTTTAAAAATTTTTGACTAATTGTGTAAGAACAAATTTAGCGAAGTTTTCATGTTCTAACATAAATTTCACTATGTTCTATGCGCCTATATGCGACTATCAAAATTTGTCTCACGTCACGTTTAACTCGCAATGATAATTGCATGAAACACAGTTCTAACAGAAGGTTTTACATACAAAATCTCGTGCACGTCCTAATTTCATTGAAGAACGTTTCAAAATTAAGGTTTTTTTCTCTCGCGCATCGCCGTCCTTTGGCATTCGCAGGTACGTCGCTTATCCTTATTTTAGTGAGTACACATAATGATGTTAATGTTTTCTGTGTAAATTGTTTTTCACTGTAGTTATTATCAAACACGCGTGTACAGAACGCTCGAACTTTTCTCGCAACACGAAAAATGATGGGGAAAACGCTTTACATGTTCCTTCTATTCTCACTTGGATGCATCCTCAGCTACGCGATTCTAACACATCGAGAGCTGCACGAATGCTTGGAGGATATGCGGCACAACTGCTCTGTAGAGTAAGCATTTATACAAGCGGCTAAAAAAATTCGACGTTTTTTAATCGTCTTCATAACTCCGGAAAACCGCAAGTTTTGTCCCAATCGTCGTCTCCGGGACAATTTGGACAGTTCTAGCCAAACTGGGACATCTGGCCACCATGGTACTGTGATTTTTGGACCCCGGGTTAGTTGTCCCTGGCTTAGGCGCTGATGTTGCGAAGAAAATTTCGAGGACGACCCAAAACATGTTTTCAAATAAAAACCGGTTTTATCGACGCACAACGGTTTCAATTCTCACACCCTTCTGACAGGGGTCGGCGGACCTGCGCAAACCCGGATGGAGAACCTGGACAGATTCAACCCTACATATTTTTATTTTGCTCCCTCACCACTTGAACATGGGGCGGAAAGCCTGTTGTATGTGACTCAAGGCCTTCTCATTTGGGTTAGTTTCTCTCCTTTTAGCAGCGACGCGGCCATTCCGCTCAAGTACTATAAGGGCGTGAAACAGTGTGAGTATGAAGATGTCGAGAGGATATACAAGTTCGAAGCAAAGTGCCTAAATCAGTCGCAGCGCAACGAGGATGGACCGTAAGCCAGCGGCTCTGGTCCGCAAATCGTTTGATGAAAAGCTACTTCGATTTTGCAGATGCTTTAAGTTGGCGCCTCCGCTTATCACGATTCCGCCGAAGCTGCGCCCTTCGAATCAGATCTTTCTGAAGTGTGCTGTCAAGAAGTGGTTCAAGTGTTTTCAAACGTAAGAAAGTTCTTTTTTCTGCCTTCATTTCATGTTTAAACCTTTCGGTCTTTTAGTTGCATTACTCCACCGGATAATCTTCGGGAGTGTTTCGCCAAATACGATTTTAAACCCTACGAGCGGTGTATGGAGAAAGTCGCTGAACTGTAGTAGATTTTATCGATTTTTCTCTTGTTTTATAGTCGCTATATAAGCTGTGAATACAAGTGAATCGGCAAAGCCGAAAAATGCATGCTCAGGCTATCGTAAATGGTTGACTATTTATATCAAATTGAGAATGGAACATTCGTAGCCCCAGCTTTACGTGCGTCACTACGCGCGTGTACGCGTTTTTCGAGAAAAAAAAATCGAGTAAAAATTGCGATGTAAAAAGTTGTTTTCGACTGGTCATCCTCGTGGGCTAGAGGTCGACGCGCGCAAAGTTGTTGCCTGTGCTCTCAGCTTTCCCAGATATATAAAACAGGTCATCGCTTAGAACTCAATATATCGTTAGCAGTCGATCAGGAATGTCGATCGAAAAAGTCACATAAATCAGAACGTTCACTTCCCTATTGCACAGACCGCTACAGGCATCGGACAGAGCCGAGAGTAGCAAAAGGACCATCTCCGGATTGCGCAGATTCGTTTTAGTTTTTAAATTTTTGAAATCCGCTGAGAAAAACTAAAGTTATCATCTGAACTCGCTCACTCACGGACTCACTCATATGGGAACAGGTAGCTCTCTTTGCTTACGCGCTGCGCGCTACAGAAGATGCAAAAACAGGAATTCGAAGCTTAACCAGAAGCGTTTACTGACTAGCGATAACAACTGCTGCACAGCAATCTAATTTTCAGTGCGCAGTGAGTGAGAGTGCATGAAACTAAAAGTTCCGCAAGCGTAGTGACCAAATTCCGGTCAACGTCAGTGTAAAGTATCCGGATTATCGATTATTTCATTTATTGCATCGCTGATGCGGCGTGCTGACGAGTTTGGGCTTCTATTGCCGCCTGCTTTCCCCACCATCCCCACCATGGCCATCCCCAAACATATTCTGCAAAAAAAATATTTTTTTTGTATAAATCTATTAAAATTAATCTATTTTAATAGAAATGACAAGTATGGCTTAAATTTTTGTTAAAATTTTAGAATATATTTTATTTTTGAAAATGAAAACGAATCTACTACGAAAAAAGCTTACGTGCGTTTGCGACGGATGGAAGCGCAGAGAAGACGAACGCCACGGCGACGATGAGGAAGAGTGAGGTGACGCTGATCCGTGCCATTGCTGCTGAATGAACAGACTCGAGAGTTGACTGTAGAACGAGGTGGATTTGTTGAAGTTTGAAACTGAAGAATCGAAGCGAAGTTTCCGGTTTATATAGAAGCTTTTCCGACGACACCGATGTAGCGATTACTCAGAAAGAAGTGCTCGCAAGTGCGACCAATCAACTGAGATTATCCGCGACGGAAAAGATTTTGAAGTAAAAAAGTGGAAAAATATTGGATTTTCCCTCGCTAGAAGCATGCATCTGTGATAACCTTTGCTCCAGAATGTGTCGTGAATTTGTGACAATCCGAATCTAAACGACACACTTCCGGAGATAATTCGCGTCAATTTGGCTCGCTCGTCGAGCTTTTATTTTCACTAAAATTCGTCTATATAAAGCCCACTTTTCCAACTCGATTCTTTAGTTTCAAACTTTACAGAATTCAGGCAGACATTCTCCTCTGTCTCAAAGTCTGCTCAATGGCACGAATCAGCGTCATCTTCCTTATCGTCGCCGTCGCGTTCGTCGTCCTCTCGGCGCTTCCATCCGTCGCGAACGCACGTAAGTTTCAAGTGTTAGATTTCTTCCTGTGAGGTACGTTTTTTCTCAAATTTCCAGAATTCTACTACGGGTGGCCGTATTACAGCTACTACGGTGCGTGGTGGGGGAAGCAGGCGGCCGCCTTCGAAGCTCGTCAGCGCGCTGCGGCTGCAAATATGCTGGAGTAACAAATGATATTCAAGCCAATAATATCACTGAAAATGGTCGCGAATTGCGTCTAATTTGGTGGTGGGAACTATGATCTTTACACTTTATTCACTGCGCAGTGATGCTAGCTTGTTCACCACAAACTAAACGGAAAGCTTCAGCGTTTGTGTCTTGCAACTATCTATATCATTGCGAGTGTTGTAAGTAGATTGCTCTGGGTTGGCCACATGAAAATGGTCGGAAACGTAGAATCCAAAATCATGCGAAAATATGCTTTTCTCACACTGAAAAAAAAGATTTTCGAATCCACATTCAAAATTTAAGCAAAAAATCCAACGCAGTTACTAGAGTGGTCCGTTCCAAAACAGCTTTTTGCGCAGAGCAATAATTTTTGGCCGGCTTCCGGGAGATAAAATGCTGACTAAAGAGAGAAAAACATTTCCAAAAGTTTAAAAGTTCACATACATACGATCTGGCATAAAAATAGACTTCGCGCGCATGGGAGAATTCTCTTCATAGCATGTGCTGAAAGACTAAATAATGCAGCTGAGTATCTTGAGCCGAAACGTAATGATTCTGTCAGTGAGACAAACGACGCCCGTTTGTACTAGGGTTTTCAATAAATAAGCCCATATTTCCGCGATTATTACTATTATTACAACCTCTAAAGGTGCTTCTCAATTGTTCAACCTCTAAGCAACGGTTGAGAAAACGATCCTAAATCAAAGTCTGAAGACTATTTTCATCTGCGTCATGAGTGACTTTTGGTGCTCAATCCACTTGCAATTTTATTTTTCGCGTCTTTTTGTGCTATATAAAAATATCATGGTCGCGCCCTTATCTCTGTCCAGTTTACTGGTAGATGGGTGCAGCCATGTTGCGTGCACAATTTACTTGCTTGCACTAAGCGAATTCTTATAGTACACTGTATCGCTACGCTAGGTTTTCAATAAAATTATAAGCGGATGCGCTGGGAAAAGCGAATGTGCAAGTCACTGTTTTGGATTGAAAGTCATGGCGTGAATTTCGAAAGACTTGATGACGCACCAATGCGCCGATGACAACTCGGTTCGATTGGGTTGCAAACAAGGTTTTTTTGAAAAAAAATCGATTATTTTTATCTTTTATAGTTGATTTTTTCGTATAATTTTAAAAAAATTTTAGAATTCTTTAAATTTTCGTCGCCAGCCGTTCGATTGCTTTGAAAGTGCACGCCGTTCGCCATAAAACTTTCGCGCTACCCACCTGCAAAGCAACGCTAGACGCGGTAAACAATTTCACCATTCGACTGGCTGTTGCTGTTTTCCGTCACAACGTGTTCTCATACATCTAGACGTTTTTACACGACACCAAAAGGATCTGTCTCGAAAAGTTCACAACCAGGAGGCAGTGCTCAGTTTGACGTCGCTTTATTGTCGAAAAAAGGAAACGTGGCCGAACTCCTAAATCTTACGCATCGTTTTCGTTTGACGACGCACGAGAAAATCGTCGCAGGATGAAGTCAGGAAATTTGCGGCTCTACAAACCGAGTAAGTTTCAGTTTCAATGACATTATAAGCTAAAGATACATAATGGTGTTGAAACAAAATTGTAGAAATCTTCGGCTCGAATTGGCAAGAAGTAAGCTAATAAATAGAGACCAATGAGCAACCGCGGATCTAAGGGAAATGGGGGAAATGGAAATTCTTCCTCTGTCGGCCAGATGACCTAGGAAAAATGGTAAGGGGTACCCCTTTACGAAAAAGTCAGTTCGGGGAAATGGAGAGAAAAGTTTAAAAAACTAAAAGAAATCAACGTTTCCACAACCATTTT
The DNA here is from genome assembly GCA_034691745.1 of Prismatolaimus dolichurus. NCBI lineage: Eukaryota > Metazoa > Nematoda > Enoplea > Triplonchida > Prismatolaimidae > Prismatolaimus > Prismatolaimus dolichurus. Next base: position 23,230 of record JAQGBB010000076.1, read on the forward strand.
TTCAGCAACTTTCTCAGGGAAAAACTTCATTAAAAAGTCGAGCTTGAGCAATCGAGACAAAAGCTCAAAAATTAGCGGAGAGAGACGCTTTCATATGCGTATTTTTCAAAATTTTCCAAGGGTTATACCCCAGGATCCCGTTCGTGGGGCTCTGTCCAAGCCTCTTCTAGATGGCGAAAAATTCGGAGTTTTTTTTCTGTCGAAAATCCTAGATCCACGGTTGCCAATAAGGCAGGCCATAGAGGTTTGTGAGTACTGATTTTTCATATAGTCAGTGCGATAAAACATTTAGGCGATAGAAAGCCTTTCCGCTCATATTAACAAAAAATCGTTGTCTACCTCCGCTTTTATTGAAAAATTTTTAAAAACTTAAAGCGACTACAAACACTTTGTTGCAAATTGGCACTGCTTATTATGCAAAATTTTGCTAAAATTGTAGATTATTATTTTGAAAAGCGAAATTATTATTATTTATTGTTTTTTTTTATTGTTTTTTTTATTTTTTATTATTATTTGAAAATATTTTAAAGCGAAATCTTTTTCATGGTTCGCAATACAGTTCAAGCCAGATTGCGATTCCTTGACGATTCTTTAGACATACTGCGTCTTGCAAGACGACGGCAACTTTCTCTGGTACAAGGAGCCGCAAGACACAAAAGCGAAGGGCTATGTACAACTGAAGAATGTGGCGCAGTTCTTGGCCGTCGGGGGTTTCACTGATCGCATACCGGATCGACCGAAGCTGCCGAACGATGGCCGAATTCAACATCTCATCGCGATGGGTGAAGGTCCGCGAGGGCCGATACATTGGTTTTTGGCCTCTAGCGATGACGACCTAAGGTAAAAAATTATGGTAAAAATTATGCTGCCAAATTTACATAATCTCTTTTGTATAATTTAGCTCATGGATGGCCGAAATTGGCAGAATTGTATGATTATTTACGTAAAGCCACACTGCTTAGTGCTTGAATGTTTAAAATTAAATATCGCATTCTAGCTTGGCCCTCCACCTCAGCAACAACAACCGCAGCAGCCCGTTCAACACCCCGCTCTAGATTACGGTCAACAAGGACAATATCAACAACCGCAGCAACCATACTACGGTAAAAGCGGAATAATTTTCTATTTTTCACTAATAATAAAGAAATTTTAAAATTAAAAAATCAAATTAATTAAAAATAAATTTTCATTTTTAATTTTTTTCCGGGTTTGCAAAATCAAGAAATTTCTTTTCCAAGGCTTTTATATAATTATATAATTCGTATCTATTTTCTTTTTAAGGTGCTCCCCAGGCGCCACAGCCCTATCAAGGCGGTCAGCAGCCCTACCCTCAGCAACCGTACGTACAGCAACCATATCCACAGCAACCATACCCACAGCAACCAGCCTATCCCGCGTACGGAGCGGCGCCCGCTTCGACCACAACGGTCGTCGTCGCCAGCGGTGGCGGAAGCCAAGCACCCGCGTCGTCCGGTCCTGGCCTCGGCACCGGTCTTGTTGGAGGCGCTTTGATTGGTGGCGCCCTGGGCTACGGTCTCGGCTCGATGAGTCACGGTGGTTGGGGATCCGGTGCAGGCTACGGCGGCGGCGGTGGCTACGGCTACGGGGGTGGCTACGGCGGTGGCTACACTAGTGACACGACGATAATCAATAACTACAACACGCCGGGAGCGGGTGCCGGCTATAGCGACACGTACACGGACACGACGACGTATAACGACACAACTAACTACAACAATGACAACGACAACGATTACGATGGAGACTTTGGCGATAGCGGAGACTTTTGAACGCGTTCTCCACTGTTCGGATGCTGGACTTGTGTAAAGCTTACTCTTGCTTGTCTGCTATCTCTTGACCACAAAATTAGTTTTGGAATCAGCTAGCTAGCCTTTCCCTATACACAGACATCGCATATTATGAGCAGTCGAAGCGTTCGTGTTTCTAAACCTTTTATAACGTTAAAATAGTCAATTTTTTCTTGACGAGCCAGGGGACGCACACATATGACGTAAAACAGGAAGCGTTAATGTGTCTTCTGTAGGTCGCTGACTCTAAACCTTTACAGACCAATCCAACCATCCGGGATGAAGTCGTCGTGAACGCACTGCGAGTCGAGCGTGCTGTTCGGCGTCGCGAGTAGTTTGTGATAGACGACCAGACCGCCGTTGAGATATCCAGCCCACCACGAATAGGTCCCCGTCGAGAGGATCATGTGATCGCAACCAAGCACGAAAAAGCTCAGGTCCTCTTCCGCTGTTCTCGAAGTTTTGCTCACAATCACAGTAAAATTCGATTTCAGCTTAATGTTTCCTGAATTGGTGCAATTTTTCGCTGAAGCTATACCGTCGTTTTCGTCGCTTTTTCGACCACAAGCGACTTCTTTTGTGGTAGTATTTTCGAACGTTCTTCGATTCCACTCGTCGTCATTTCCCGCCACATAGAATATAACTTCGTTGTCCTCGAACCTCTCGAGAACGTAGCGCATCGCGTTTAGAATATACTCTGCACTCACGGTGATAAAGCCCTCCTTCCGAAGGCGCTCGTTTGTTGTGATGTCGCCGCGACGAATGTGCACTCCAACGACGAGACAGTCACGTGACTTACAATGCTCTTTGATGACTCGTTTCCGCTTCCGGGCAGCTTTGTCCTTTAGCTCGGATTTGAAGCGAAAATCCTTTTCGAGCAGCTGATCTTTCACGTGCGTGAAGTACCTGTAGCTTTGCATATGCCCAAAAAGCCGAAAATTTTGTGCACTTTTGAGCTTCTCGAAGCGCTCTGGCCGATAACAGGCGACGCAATCCTCCGATTCGTCAGTCCAGTTAAAAGTCGTCAGAAAGGTTTGCGATTCCTTGCGAGCACTCTGCAACTCGAAGACGGCTAGAAGAGGATGAGGACGCGGGGCGGCTTCGATGATTGCTTCAAGGTCGTACTTTTCGGCGAGTCCGACCGTTGAGGCGTACTGGAACATGAGGTTCCCGAGGCCCATGTAAAGTTGCCATTGAAGGGTCAAGAAGTTGGAGCGAACTGGTGGTTTGGATGTGAAACTTTCGTTTGTGAGCCTGTTTACTCGAATTTCAGGTGGTTCGCCCTTTGTGCCTGTGAGCTTCGACGTGACTTCGACGCACACGCGCCAAATCGTTTCGACCGCATCGGTATGGTTCCTCGCGGTAAGATGGGAGATGAAGAAGGCGACGAATGAGATTAGTGCAAGAAAAAGGAGCAAGTCCTTGTTTCTCGGCATAGTGTCCTGCTTCGCGAAGGGCGTATAGCATGCAAGTGAACAACGAATGACACTGTGTGTGTTCGAGGAGCGTCAGACAAGCAGCTGCGATGGCACAGCACTGGCAGGTGTGGAATAATTTGCGGGCTTTTGAAAGTGCAGAAAGATTTTCATAAATTGTCATGAATTCCGCGATCCGCGATTCCGCTATTCCACGATTTGTCATGAATTGCGCTGTTGCATATAAGTTTTTTGGCTATACGTTAGAAATTGTGCACATGACTAGTTTTAGTTCCACTAGTACATTGCGTCAGTGGGCCTCGAAGATCGGTACGTCCAACTTGTTACTTCTCGACATGCTTGCGAAATGGCAAAGCGAGGCGCACGGCCGCGGAGAACGAAGGTTCGCATCGCGTATCTGCAAAATCGACTGCCGCATTTCGCGGGAGATGCCGCATGCCTCACTGGCAAAATTCGCCACGGTCGTCAATGCGACGCATCTCAGAATCAGATTGAAAAAATAAGCTATCATCGAGAAAGCGTTGTTCGTCGAATTCTGCGCCGTTCTCTTCGCCAACGGGGAAGAAAGCGTTCGAGAAAGGTTGCTGGAAATGCTCACACTTGGAACAGATGCTAATCTTTTAAATCTTTGTCTGGAGCTTCTCTGCGCGTTGCTCATCGAGCTTTTGTATCGTTCGCAAACGTTGCATCTAAAATGTGAGAAAAGGATTCTCGAAAAGCTTATTGTGAGGTTTCCTCCAACCTCCATTCTCGCGTGTTTGTATGAGCTGCGGTAATCGTAGACATATAATAAGTATACCGTCTTGCAATATTCAACCTCTTCTAGTGTTTTCTGGCAGCAAACAAGAAATATTCTTGTGTTAGTAGACGTTACGTAGAGTATCATAATTTGCGTCTAACAGGTGGAACACCCACATATGTGTTCCTTACTGTTCAAGAATTTGCTAGGGTTTTCCAGAACAGTTGAAAAATTTTCTTATGCGCGTTTTTAGGCCTACTGGCACTGACGCGTCAGTGTAACTATTGCAATGGGTAGAAATAATTTCTCTCATATTATGAAAATCCAACATTTTTCAGTTGACTTTCACTCGAGCTGGCCTTTGAATTTACTCTATCCCCGAATTTCGCCTAACTGAAGAAGACTAGACCCATCCATGGTAAACTTCAAACATCTTTTGAAAAAGCATGACTAATAACTATGATGTCACGTTGTTCACATTAACGCTTTTTGCGCCAACTCCTGAAGCGCTACCAGTTTCGTTTTCCCGAGCGACCGGCCTCCGACGATCAATGAAAACGCCCGCCATTATCGCAAAAACTACTCCGCTAATCGCTGCGGCAAACATGAACACGAAGCCTGCGAACCACTCGAGCGTCGCAGCGTATACTCCGTTGAAAACGACTGCCGAAAAGATCGAAGACATATCGCCGGTGGCCGAAAGTAGCGCGTACGCTTTGCCGACTTCGTCCGCACGCACAAACTGCGTCATTAGCGCATTCTGAACGACGGCCATTAGCGGTTGCGCGACGCCAACCGCAGCGGCAACGTACAGCGTCGCCGCCGTTGTGCTCGCGCCAATCAATAGCAGGCGCGCGACCGTCGAGAAATTTGAGAAACAGATGATGAGCGTCTCATCAACGCGAAAAACGCCACGCATGAGGATGATAAGAAGGGTCGATCCAACGATCTGGATCGCCGTGTTCACGCCAAGATAAGTCGAGTAGACGTCCTGCGACATCCCGATCGGGTTGCGCAAGCAGAACAGGTTGAGCACTGTCGGAAGACCGGCGTCGTTCGAGCCTGAAGAAGGGCTGCGACGAGCAGAATGACGATGTATAAACGGAGGTGTCCAGCGCGCTTTTGGCTTAGAGTTGAAAGCAAGTCTTTCGCGATATTCATGAGAGTCGAACATTTACTGTTTTTCGCCCCACCGCCCTCTTGGAGATCAACCGCTGCCGCCACTGCAGCAGGGACGATTTTATCCGCTTGCTTTGGCGGAGGCTTTTGCTCGAAAACGAAGTAAGCATAGAGAATACAGACGACGATTAGGGCGTTCGGGAAGAGCATTACTTGAGCGCTTGCGAATAGCTTGAGCGCTGGCGACGCTGCAAAGTCGCCGAGCATTGTGGCACCTCCGAAAACTGCGGCCAGCAAAGCAAATCGAAGCGCAAGCATTCGTCGGTCGTCGATGTGGTCGGCGATGTATGCATATGTTACGCGCAATGTCGAAAATCGGGCAATGTCGAAAATGCAAAAACATTCCCTTTCGGTTTCTTGACCGATTTCTTAACCAATTTCAATAATTCAAATGAATTTAGAATCTACGTAGCATTCTGCACATAACTGTGTTTGAATTTTAAAAATTCGCTGATTAACAAAGGAGAAACCGAACTTTTACGAAATCTTAGCAATTTTGTCGAAGGCGTTTTTTATTCGAAGTTCGCTTTCTTTTTTGTTACTCAGCGAATTTTTAAAATTCAAACACAG
>JAQGBB010000077.1:0-28944 GCA_034691745.1 Prismatolaimus dolichurus
CCGCACAGCGAATGCGCCGATCCGTCTCCCGACAAGACGAGCGAAAAAAGCAACTGCCACAGAGGACGCCACGGCTCCAATAAGCGCTCAAGAAGAAGAAGAAGAAGGTAGCTTGTCATACTTGGTTTGGGGCATATGCTCTTGTCATAATGGCCAAGCAAAGACAAGAGCACCGTATTGTTCTATTTAAAGTCGACGCCCAAGTCGCATTTCTTTTCTTGTAAGAGCATGTTTCATTCACGTTTCGAGGTGCTGGAAAATTTCATAAAAAATTTGTGAAATGGAAAAAATTTGAACGGGGATATACGTTGCGTGATATATCTATTTCTTTACATAAATTTTCCTTTGTTCCTGTGGTGTGTTCCAGCGTGTTGGCAAGTGTGTGTGCGTGCGTTGAGTTATTTTTTGTTGTCCACTCGTCCGAACGTTGAATAGTCAGCTTAGCAGAACTTGGACGGTTGTCGGTAGCGTAGTACATTGGTGCAACGCACTTATTTGATATTGATGCTTTGTTTCTAATTTTCAGCGGTCTCCTTTGGGAAGAGATAATGGCAGTTTTAGTTGAAACTTCTGTCGGTGATTTTGTTATCGATCTCTTTACCGACGAGCGGCCCAGAAGTATGTGCGTGTGTAAATGTAGACTACCGTATACCGGGACTCAGAGTACCGAAACTAGGTTATATATAGAAACAGGAAAGTAGATATTTTATTCGTGTGTTTATTTAATTGCTTTTATTGTTTTCAGCGTGTATGAATTTTCTGAAGCTGTGCAAGCTGAAGTACTACAACTTTAATTTGTTTTATTCAATTGAGGTAAGCAAGCGGCTAGTCAGGTTTCTTTGCTTTTTGTATTGTCGTATGTATGTATATCTGTCGTGCCGTGGTGTGTGATTCATCGCAGTGACTGACTGTGACGTCGCAGTGCGTGATTGAAAAATTGAAAAACTCAATTTACTCATGAAAATGGAAATTTTTCAAGCTTGCTCACTACATATCGCCTATAGTAACTCATATGTGAGGAACCTAAATATCATTTTAAGTTTTTACTTTGATGACCATTACTGGCTTTAGCCTGAATGAAGCATAACGAAATTTCTGTTCGATCGTCAGACTAAAAACATAATCTTTAGCCAGATGAAAATTTAAAATGATTTTTAGATTCCTCACATATGAGTTACTATAGGCGATATGCAATGATCAAGCTTGAAAAATTTCAATTTTCATGAGTGAATTGAGTTTTTTAATTTCTCAATCACTCACTGCGATGTCGCAGTCAGTGACTGCGACGGATCACACGCCACGGCACGACATATATACATGCGGGAGCACTGACTGACAGGTAAATTGCATGCAAATTTCGAATATCGCTGAGACGCTTGAAAAAGCCGAGCTGGCTGCGTTTTACCATCATCGTTCGATTTTCACCGCCGCCGACTGACACACAGTTTCACCTAACTAGGTACATGCACTGTGATGACGTCACACGATAGGATACTCTAATTTGTGCATTTACCCGACAGAGTTCGTGTACAGTACACATGCATTATGCGTCAGTATTACACGTTCACGTTGAGTTCTGCAGGCGATCTCGATGGAATTCCGGGATTGATGACGCGTCCCGTTGCGTAGGTACAATTTTCAACCGTTGTGTGCTGTGCTGTTGGCGTTCCCTTCCTCGATGTTTGTTAGTCAGCCACTAGCGCCGGACAGAGGAATGCGAAGAGAAAGATTAGCAGAATAATAACGGCGAAGTAAAGAGCCATCATTCCAATGGTGAACGTGTACGTCCAGATCATGCTCGGTCACTCGGCAAGTCGCCAAATGCTATCAGAGATCGGTCGCTTGTAGATCCGCGGTCCTCTCCAGACGCAGAACGAAATTTGATTGTGATTAATAGAAATGCAGTTGCAGGAAGTTTCCGAGGTAGGATACGTCATCGACCTTTAATGGTCGGTCGAAATGAAACCCTCGCACAGAAAGCTTGAAGTTTAAAGCTTGAAGCATGCGCAATAGCAGTTTCGCTTCCATGCATTCAGTTCAAGCGGGAGGTTACATCAATTTCGTGGTATAGCGTTGAAAGAAAACGCAGCGCTTGTGCTAAATTTACACATTAGTTGAAGATGATAGGCGATAGCGCAGTAAATGCACGTTGTTTCTCACTCTGCGTTCGCTAGTCGGCCGCAAGTGATGGACAGAGATAAGCGAAGAGGAAGATCAGAGTGATAATGATAGCAAAGTAGATGGCCATCACTTGAATCGTAAACGTGTATGTCCAGATCATTGCCGACCCGTTCGTTGTCCGTTCGGTGGATTGTGCAGGAAAGCTTTTTCTGAGAGACCATCGACTTAGGCTTAAGCTTAAACTAACGCTTAGACTAACTCTTAGGCCCAGGCTTAGGTTAAAGCTTAAGTTAAGGCGTGGTGGTCTCTCAGAAAAAACTAGCCCGTCGATTGACCTTTTCGATGTTATGCAACGTTGGGCGAAAGGAAAACCGACACTCAAGTGCGGCTGCTCGGGTCAGCGTGAGAGGATGAGAAGATGAGTTGAATCGGAGACGGAGGCGAAGAGCTTCGAATTCACATGAAAGAGCAGCATGGCTGCCTTGTGTACGTACGTGAAAGTAGTGCCAGTGCATGCAGTATCTTCCGGCGCTATCGCAGAATGCTAATTCGTTTATCGATGCGCGCAGTTTCGTATTTGCTTCTGCGGCTCGCAGAAGTTCGTCGAAGAAGACTGAAGAAGATAGTTGCTTCTCTTTCCGCTTGAATTTAATTAGAGTGCTTGGTCTGAATACCTTGAGGGACGTAGACGGTGACTATGTAAAGATGAGGCAAAGAGTGCACGCTCTGATAACGAATTCGAGGAATCGTCACCCACACCTTCAACTGCTTCTTGACATGCCTGCAAATATAGCAGAATTGTTGGTCCTGCCAAAACGCCTGTAATTATTATTGTAGAAGCACGAATGGCCAAAACAGTATCGAAAAGCAAACATTTAAACACATTTGTGACTGTTTTTGCATCCTGCCTGAAGCGCGCAGCGCAGAATAAAAGGATAGCTATAGAGTCAAACTTAGATTATCCCCCTTATCTCCTTTATCCCCTATCCCCCGTATCACCATTATCCCCCAAGCCGACAAAGTTGGTGGACGGTGCGAGCAACTTGCCAATGGTGCAGAGGGGGGGGGGCGAAGCCCTCCGAACAAAAACCTGTTTATCTGTTTTTTTGTTTTCTACAAGAGAGCGAAGAAAACCGTAGTACGGTGACAAATCATGGCCTCCTTTTCTTTCTTACTTCAAAAGCTTGTGCTCGTGTTTTTTTGTCAAACAGTAGGATGCCTTTTTTCGGCTTTGCCGATTTACTTGTTCTTTCACAGACCATCGCGAACCAAAAGCAGTTGCAAATCTAGCAGAATCTTTTACCACCGGCATTCTGGCGACCGAGGTTCATCCCATCGTATCGGCCAGGTGGCCAGCATATGCGGCGACACTACCTAGTTTCGGTGATCTGCGCATTCCATGACTAAGTAAATGAAACATGCGTCGCCCGATGTGTGGAAGCATTACTCTAGAGTAGGGGCAGAAGGCACTGCGATGTCGCGCCATGACTCGCAAATGGACTCGTAATTGCAATCAGATAATAAAGAATCCTAATGTGAGTTCGACCCTCCCCTAACCCTGGAGCACTATCTACATAAGATGACAGCTTTTTCCATCGACTCAGCTTGCTTTCTATCCAGCAGTGAGTGCATCAATCTTTACTGTATTTGTATTTATAAAGCATTCGAGCAAAATTCACTAATTTCATTGAGTGTAGCACACCTCGGCGTGGTGCAATAGAGTATGTACTTTGTTGCCATGGCAATGGTAACGATAACGTTGCGGGGAATTCATCCGTTTCTTCTGCATGACGCCAGATTTGTTCGAATTGCTTCTTTCTACATTTGATTCTCGCGTTTTATACTGCCTCAGTCGAGCAATAAATACCACATGCAGTTGTATCACTTTGAAGACGGCTAGCACGCCGTAAAAGGACCTCGTTATGCTGAAGAAAACTGATGAATCTCGTGAAGCAAGAGCGGCGTTTCTCAGCGTATGCCGCTCTACGAACGACTACTTGACGTCGCAAGAGGAGCTGCTTCGAGGTAGGTATCGCGCCGAAGTTGTATCAAACGCACACTAATTGATAGCTCTTGAAAATTTACGAATATCTTCGTTATCTTCTTCCCAGTGGATAAAGTAGCTACGTAGCTATGAGACACTGCGTATTTTGTACTATCATCTATTGTAAATTATTGTCCTCACAGTCGTTTCTAAATATCAGCTACACGTGCTTATAATTAAAACCTTTACAGCTCTGCAATACTCTGGTCGAAATCCAACGAAACGGGTCATTGTAAACCTCTGGTCAACGCGCAGCTCGCCCGAGGGCAAGAACGAAATGCCGCTCTGTCTTTGGACATCCTTCAAAAGCAGTCCGATTTTAGGCATAGAATACTCTGAATTTGTTCACCTCCTGCGAGCCGTTCCACTGGTTCAGGAAGAGGACATGCGGAGAGCGTTCAGTCGAATGGACACCGACAACGACGGTTTCATTAGCTTACACGAGTTGAAGAAAGTGTTGCAGAAGGTTTCATCTCGACATACAGCTCACGTGTTACGATCACTGTAAATCACCTAGTACTCTGTTAGAAAGCAGAAATGAGCGACGACGAACTACGTCAAGTCTTCGCCGACGCCGATGTGAATCGAGACGGAAGGATTGATTACCGAGAGGTCTCTCTAGTGCTGCGAGAAGCGATAGTACTATAAACACAGCCGTTGTTTTTCTTTGAAGTTTGCTAAGATTGTCTTCCAAACAGCCCAAGATACCCGAAATGCGACACTCAGTCGACTCGAGAAGCCGGAGGAGAAGCCGCACGAACAGCGGAATCGCCACAGGGTTGCGGAAAAGAAGCCTCAACCGATGCCGCGACAGCGAGCAAGTACGTGTGTACACGTAGAAGTACCGTAAATCCTCGATTATTCCCCCACCCCACGGCCTTCCATCTGCCATCGGTGGCATATCAAAGACCTGATTCGATGAATCCCCACCCTCGATTATCCACCCATGGGGGGAATAATCGAGGATTTACGGTACGTACATGCAATACACGTACTTTGGGCGTGCCGTATCGCAGAGGCGGTCCCGCGAGTCAGAACTTTCGAATCATGCACATGATCACATGACATCACCAGAAACTTCGTCGTTGATAGGCTGTCTCAAAACGTGGACCCTAATGAGCACCGTGGCTAAAACGCCACTCGCCATCATATTGTATTTAGGTGGCAGCCGTCAGCTTTCAAATTCCATAAGCGAGGAAAACGATGTTACTGGACAGTCCGTCGCAGCTACTTCGCTTGCTGCTTCTAATAATGGTAGCTGACTTGACGCGCTATGCGCTTGACACCAGTCTACTTGTTGTGTTGTTGTGTCTCCCTCCAGTTGGCGGTGCTAAGTTGGCTAATGGCAAAGTGAGCAATGGCTCCGTGCCTCACGAAGGTGCGACAACTAGCAAAGCTGCGGCCGACGAAAAGCTCATTACGAAACCCGGATTTGGCAACGACCGACGACGGCCGGCAGAGCCAAAGCATCTTGCGGTAAGCTCACTCACACAGAAGAACACAATACCTATGACCCTTCTGTTCTCACCTCTTGCGATCGGGGCGAATCGAACCATCATTTCCAACTGTATAGAGCTGGCAACACGCGAGAAGCAGAGGATGTTTCTTCTACGATGGCGATTCAACCACTGAGAAGATACTCGTCGGTCATGTTTACTCGCTGATGCTTAAAACAGAAACTAGCATATGGATCACAATCGAAGCGCTTCCACGTACGTTGTACTGAGTACTGCAGGTCATGCATAACCAAGAGTATCCTGGGATGTTGCTGTGTCCGTCTATACTTCAGCCGATCCGAGTGGTGACAAGCCGTTAACCGACGTGTTTGCTTTCGTTTTTGATGCGGCAAATCGTGCAGTTGCTTTCACAGAAGACTTCCTTTCCACTCAGGTATGTCAAAAACATCTGAAACAGCTAGTGTGCAACCATAAAGCAGCCCAAGAGCCACAAGTAAATCGGCAAAGCCGAAAAGGCATCCTGCCGTTTGACAAAAAACACGAGCACAAGTTTTTGAAGCAAGAGAGAAAAGTAAGCCCCCCTCCGAACCCCTCTACCATTAGCAAGTTGGCGCCTACCATTATCAAGTTGCTCACACCGTCCGCTAACTTTGATAGGCTGGGGAGATAAGGGGATAGAGGGATATGTGGAGGACAGAGGGGATAATCACAGTTTAGCCGTATAGCTATCTCCTGCGCTGCGCGCTCCAGGTAGGATGTAAAAATAAGCCGACGCGCCGGAAAACCTGCATTAATTAATATCACCTTTTGCAGGGAATTCGCTGCCTTCGTTGCGATCTGGATGCGGGAGCTTATAGAATTCTGCCTTTCACAACTGGCTGCTGGTTCAAACCTAGGCCGGCTTCTGGCAAGAAGGCGACGACCCCTGCCCTCTTGCTCGAGAAGGGAAAAGATGGAAAAATGAAAATGACTAAACAACTCAGGTGACATGGACCAAGTCACTAAACCATAATATTTGTTTGCGAAATCCTCTCGATTAACATTTAGAATGGCGTTGCTGACCACTTTCGAAATGTTCGACCTCGACCAGTCGGGAAGTCTGAGTCGAGACGAGTTCACTCTGTATAATATTCGGACAGGAGACGAGCACGTAGCGGACGACGAGTGGAACATGGTTCGAAGTAAGCTTTGCTCGACAACTCTGCACTTCAGGCGAACGAAGCTTTGAACGCAACCGTCCTATTGTACTGCAGACACTTTCGAAACTCGAGACGACGAACTTACCATGAAGGGGTTCATACAGTTGCATCAATTAGAGGCCGATGATGGCGAAGTTGACGACATCTGGCTTTCGCTTCAGGCTGTCGGCTTCAACACAAACCTGGTGCTTGACGAGGTAACCAATCACAAAATGCACATGAGTTTGAAGTCGTTAAAGTGTACTCAGAAACAGAGGACGACCGTTCGATCTTGCCAGTTGACGACTTACCACAATTTCTTGGCCATTTATCGATTCCAGCCGATTCAATACAGAGTCTATTACATATATTCCGACTTCGTTTGATGCATAGTGACTTAGATCGATAGAGTCGACGGATTTGAGATTAACTATCAAAATTTCAGGGCTATCTCGATTCGTTGAATCGTTAATTAATGGTGATACCTTACCACAGCAGCACGATTTCCATAAAAGGCGAACTTTCAAAGCCGTCATTGCTTTTTTCATAGGCGTGTCCGTTTTCGATGTCGATATCGAGCGAAAGCTGTGAACCAGCCCTCAGCGCGACGCACATTTCCCCGGTCCTTACGACCGAGACCTATCTCGCTCTGAGCGATCTTTTTCTTGCCAAGTCAGCGGAGTATCACTCGGAAAACGGCTTTCTCCTTCGGTTATTCCACTGCAGCAGTTTGGCAGTGATCATCGCCGAAAATACGGTATGCCATGACGTCATTGATTTAGGTGCGATTAATTTTAGTCTGAAACAAATGTGCAGGGTTCTGGTGCTTTGTCAAAGAGACTAAAGGTAGTCGAATCGGAAAATATTCGCCTCAACACAAGTCCCGAGAAACAAGTCCAACTCGCAAAGCGCTCCTGTCAGGTGCGCAAGCCTCCGGAAATGTTTCGTAGAATACGTTCATCTGTACGTTCGTTTTAGATCGCCTACTATATCGTGCCAACTGATGCTAGCGCACAGTGGTGCTTCAAATGCGTCGTAGTTAGTTAGAGAAGGTGTCTTTCTGGCAACCAGCAATTTATCCGCGTTATCCACTTATAATTTGTGTCCTACCGGCGTGTGCTACAAGAATAGCTATGTAATGAACTCAAGCAAGCAAGCAGGAATTCAATATGACTGCCGTAAATTCTGCATTTGATTTGCTTGGTTACATTGTGATTCTTATAGCACGTAATACCGCTACGCTAGGGTTCATTAACAATCCACGTGGACTCACGGGGGTGAGGGGGGGGGGGTTAGCCCGAAAATCCACGACATGTGTTAAAGATAGCCTAACCCTATGTATTAAAAGTCCACGAAGGGGGTGGGGTCTAAAAAGGCATTTTTGAGTCCACGAGGATTATGAATGACCCCCTAGGTTTTGAATTAAATTATAAGTGGATCAAGTCCACCGATGCCGATCTCCACGAGCTTTTACTCGTTAACTTTCATTCTGTTCCGCTGGAAATGTCGATAAAACGAGTTAAAGAGCCATTTTATTCGACGATCACATTCAAACCTCAAGCACAACAATATGAACAGATAAGCACAGGATAGCTCCACTTGCACACAACGCGACAGATCAGAGGGAGAGCCGCGGTAAAACAGTGAAGAAGCGGTCTCCGCATTTACACAAGTGATCACAACACGCGTACTCAACAAAAGGCGACAGTCGGGAGGAATATAAAGCCTGGTACATCTCCGTCAGACGACTGACTAGTGGCAGCGAAGGAGACCTTTGCTGTTTAAAGACCCTCTTCAGTTGGCTGCCGCCGAGTGTTGCAGAAGCCAGTCCGAGTGGTCATCAGTCGATCACAAACTCGTCGGCTCGATCGCAGCAGGCGGTTTCGTCGGTGCGCGGATGGAGTGGTTGTGCCGGCGACGAGACGCCGAGCACTCGTCGGCGACATCGACGACAGTCATCGCCGAGGGTGGTAGCGAGACAAGCTCGCGCAGTTTGTCGATCTCGATACGCGCCGCGTTGAGCTCGTTCGAAAGTTGGCACTCACGGTCCTTCAACTTGCGGATGTCGCTCTTGCACGTCTGAAATCGAAGAGCATGTGCAACAAGCTCTGAACTACAGTGAGGAGCTGCTCGTACCACATTCTGCCTGAGCAAGTCGACCTTCTCGGCCTTCAGGCGTGCTGTTTCGTGCAGCAGTTCGTCCAGCTTCTTATAGTCTGCCAAGAGAGACGAGTTATGTGAGATCTGGAATCGTGATGCTTTGAGGTTCTTACCGTCACTTTCTGGCCGAATTGTGATGCCACCCGACTCCTGCTGATCGAGGCAGAAGCTGCACGATTCCGTCTTCGTGTTATTCGGCGTCTCCGCACTCGACATGCTCTCCTGAAAAGCAAAGTCCAAGGGTCACACTGCTATCGAAATCTAGCTGCACGTAAAGGACGGGTCGGGCCGAACCCGAACCCTGGCTTCTGACCCGGACCCTAAAAAGTGACCCGAACCTTTACTATGTTTTTTACTATATTTACCCGAACCCAGCCCCGAACCGAACCCTGGACTTTGACCCGAACCCGGCCTCTAGTTTACGCACCATGCCCGTGTCCGAGTCGTGCTCGAGCTCCATGCTATCGACGCTCGACGACTCCGAATCGATCATTCGCATGCCATTCGCACCGACAGCGCCCGGTCTGCAAAGAACACGACGTTCCCCCTCCTCTTCAATCGAACACGCTGTGCATACCTGAGGACGAGTCTCGGTGGCTTTCTCGAAAGTTTCCTCGAAGCGCCCTTCGGACTCGTCTCCGACGGGGTCGACTCCGACCGCTGTGACGACGAGCACGTCTTGAACGACGGTGTTCCGGTCTGACTCTCCGCAGGTGCGGCAGAAGTGGAAGACGTGAGTGCCTTGACAGCAGAAGTGCTAGAAGAGAAAGAGCTTCTTGCACCATGAGTCGTAGAAGCGAGTTTGATCGCTTACGGTTTAACAGCCCGCGAAACTTGCGGCGAACTCTCCTCCGAGATATCTGGGACCTTGCGGACAGGTTGGTGGAGGATGGAGTAACCGACTGCTGTCGATACGATTTCGTTCGACGATGTTGAGGAGAAGCTCTGCGACTTCCGACCGTGCGCACTCGCGGAAGTACTGCTCTCCGCAGTGACGCTCCGATTGCGACCAACGAGTGCTAACGAGAGAGAAACGTCAAGTGCTGCGAGATAGTGGATAGAGTACGAACCTTTCTTGACTGAGTCGAAGATCTTTCCACCGCTGCTTGCGTCGATGCTTGTCGGAAGGGACAAGTCAGCACGTGCGATAGCGCCGCAGAAATCGGCACT
Source organism: Prismatolaimus dolichurus (assembly GCA_034691745.1). NCBI lineage: Eukaryota > Metazoa > Nematoda > Enoplea > Triplonchida > Prismatolaimidae > Prismatolaimus > Prismatolaimus dolichurus. The sequence continues at coordinate 10,131 of JAQGBB010000077.1, forward strand.
GCGTTGTTTGAGCTCTGAGTAGAGTGTGTCCATGAGTGAGGCACGTGTTCGTTCCTGAAAGTGCAACGATCGTTCGATCGGGAGAAGAGTGGAGATAGGGTTGGTAGTTTGGGGCGGTCCTCCCATGGGGCAAATTTTTAAAAATGCCCCCATCTACCAACGAGCTTTTTCTCGAGAAGATTTTTCTGGTAGAAATAAAATTTTTCAGTGAAAATTACCCCCAAGCACCCTAAAAATTGCCCCAAATTACCCCCAGTGCCCTAAAACTACCATAAAAATTACCCTGAGTTACCCCTTACCCTAAAATTACCCTATTTTTAAGGTGTGGTCGGAGCTGAAGAAAAATGGGGCCCCATGGGGCATGGGGTGGGGGAGAAAATTTTTTGCCTCCCCCCCAACCAATTCTAGCGGAGACTGAGTATACGCACCGCGAGCTGCGAGAACTTCTCGGCCTTGTAGCAGGCGTTCTCGGCGTTGACGAGCTTCGTGAGCAGGAAGTTGCGGAAGTCTTGACCGGCGCGAAAGAGGGGCGGGGTTGGCAGTGTTGGACCGAAGAACGGCACGTCGTCTCGAGCGGCGACCGCAACCTTTATAAGAAAGACATATAGGAACCGCTCTATAGGAACCACTAGTGAGGTATAAACGCACTTTATAAAGCGTTTCGCGTTCCGAGCTGACTGGCTGCACGACTATGAAGCTGTGCAGGAAGTGCGACGCGATCATCGACGGCACGAACGGCGTCTAGAAGCGATCAAAAATTCCGCTTATAATTTTGTTCAAAACCTATATATACCGCTTATGCTATAAGAATTCGCGCAGTTAAAGCAAGTAAATTGTGCGCAAGATAGCGCAGTCAACCAATTAGACAGACGGGCGCGGGCATGATATTCTTATAGCACAAAACGCGAAAAATCAAATTACAAGTGGATTAACGACGCAATTCGATGCAAGTATTTTGGTGGGGCTTAATCGGAAAAGTACACTCACGTTTTCCTCCTGGAAAACGATGGCGACAATATCGTTCCCAATGTGCCTCTTCCTCTGCAGCTGCTGCGGGTCGCCGACAGTGAAGGGAAGTAGCGTCGACACATGGAACATTATTTGTCTGCACAGTCGGAAGAACACACTTTCATCCAGCAGCTAACATGCTTCTCGATCAAACGAACCTGTCCTTGTAGACAGTGTAGACAGACTCTTCACCCGTCTGCCCATGCAGAGTGTCGAGACCGCCTCGATAACCGTCAAAGTCCTGCAGTTTGACACGATCGCCAAGGACGGCGAGGAACTCATCGAAAGCGGCGCTGTGACCGACGTTGCCGAACATCTCCTCCTCTCTGGTCTGGCCGAAACGCTGGTAGATGACGCCGAACTTGAAGTAGTTGACGAGAACGTGTTCGTCAAAGTTGAGGATGATCTCGGAGCCCTACAAAAAAGGATCGATCAACTTTAACGATTCGACGAGGTCCCTCGATCGACGTACGCCTGGAAACATGACTGGATGGAACTTGTCGACGGTGATCTCTTCGCATAAGATCTTCGCCATTCGCGCGGCGTTTGGAAGACTGCCGAGACACGATGAGGGTACTACTTCATGCATTGTGCCGGTTCGACTCCTGAAGGAGAGGGGGATTTGAGGATTCGGTTGGAAGAATGGAACCGATCTAAAGTTGCTTCGACTGACCGGAGGATGAGTCGAAAGTGATCCTGCGAGCAGATCGTCTCTGTTCGCACGCTGAGCACCAGTGGACCGAGGTTCTCGTCGAACGCGTAAAAGTTGAAGTGGTCTTTTTGCGAGAAGTGCTTTCGATACGATCTCGACGTGTCGTCGATCTCTGCAAAATCATTTCACGAATCAATTGTTAGCTGCGGTGGCTGTAGCTAGAACGAAACTTTGTTTCGACTTTGTTTCGAAACGAATCGCTTTGACCCGATTTTAACTCTAACTTTCATAAACCGCCCAGATAAAAGTGAGAATATTGTGGCAAAAATTTCGCCATCTCTGCCGAATCGTGTCCACTTTCGACAAAAAATTAGCTCAGTCTGCAAGCTTTCCAAACGTCTGTTCTTGCAGTTCACCATAAAGTTATGTGATTAAAGGTAATGCCCGAAGTTTTTTTGTTCAAATGAGATCCACTCTCAGTTTTGCACGGATTCGAGCGGTCAATTTTCAGTATGATATAAGGGATCGTATCAACTAATTTGAGCAATAGAATTGAGATGTACCGAGCTTGTAGCGAAGACAGCTTCCCGCTTTTCCGTTCGTTATCCACGCCATTGCGTCGTCGTCCTCAGCGGAGAGAGGAGTTTGTCCATTCGCCGACGAGGCGAGGTCTTGCAGTCCATCGATCCAATAACCCTTGCCACTTGGAGGCATGATGATCATCGGATAGGGCTTACCCCGAGCGATTATCTAGAACGATTCACGAGGGTATTAACGTCGAAACATCGACTCCGCGTTGCAGATTGTACCATACCTCTTTGACGCTTGGAAACGGAGTCTTAGCTCTCAGCTCTGTATCACTTTCTGTACTGGTCTAAAGCAAGTAAAACAGTTGCCAACTTAGATAATAGTCCGGCTATTGTGCTAATACATCTGTGATTGTTAGCTTGTCTTATAGAACGCCCATAGTTTACACGTTGCCTTTCTTCTGTGTCAAAGCTGTTGCTATGCGCGATAATCCTCAATTGTAACTTAGTTTAGAGCTATGTAATACATCAGGATCATCGTCGTTATCGGCCTGTTCAGTCAGTCGAAGTGACAAGTGCATGCTCGTCGAAAGATTCAGTCGCTCCTCAATTGAGCGCATATGCTTCTTGTTGAGAAGTGTCGCAGCAGGTGCTAACGATGTTCGAGGTGTGCACTGCGCCGATTGAACACTTCGAGAGAACGACGCCAATGAGCGACTCCGACGACCGATCAAACGTCGGAGGACGCCGACAGCGCTGCTACGGCGGGGTGTCAACTCATCCGTGCGAACCATGGTCGTAACGGGCGACGTTGAAGACGAGATCGCGAACGTCGTTGTCGAACTTTTCTGCATCTTCCGAGGGAAACTGAACCTCTACAGCACTGAGCCTGTTGAAATGTCTAAATCATCCTCCCGCCGGCTGCTGCAGATTGACAGGGAAAGAATTCGCAAAGTGGTGGAGTGAACGAAACGCCGTGCAGCGTGACGTGAGGAACTGCACAATAAGAGGGAGAGAAATGAGACGTGACGAGAAGCGAAAATGTGGCGAATACTCGTCAGAAAATCGAAATTGAAAGTTGAAGTGAATGAGGGAGCCAACGAGGGAGACAGCGACGAGGTCTACCTGCAGCCAGCTCTCCCTGGCGATCAATGCGGACAGCTAGCAGGCAGCTAACGCGAAAGTGTAGAAGAGGTAAACGTCGTCGAATGACGTGTATCACTCTGCAAGGTAGGTGAATAATGCATTATGTAATTTGCGCACTCGGACGAAGCGGAAGCAAGCAAGGCAGCGCTTTTCACCCCGCCCACTATTACACGGATAGCTGCTAGACAAGACATCTCGAGTTCCGCTCCACCCCACCGAATTGACCAAACGTTTCGTAGTCAAAACATGCAAATAGGGTAGAATTGAATTGAATGGCCGTTGCGCGAGTCACCGCGGCGTGATGTCGGGGAGACAAAATACGTGCGGGCGAAAAATTCGACGCTTATTTTGGTTAGCTTAGACGTGTGGCTGCCATTTAGACCGCGGTGGGTGGATGACACTGATCTGTTGCATTTAATCGTGACGAGTGCGAGCGACTGCCGCAGCATCGATTGAGCAGTCGGAAAGGAGTTGCACGACGAAGGAGTGCGTTCAGTCTTCGTCGAAAGATTAATCACCGATCACATTTGCGCAAATGTAAAGTCGTTCTCCTCTTTCTCCGCCTTCATGCGATGAATTGAGTGACGACTTGATGGAGCTCAAATTAGTTGCATCCGTCGCGGACGGATATACATCTAGCCGCATCGCCATCAGTGAAGCTCAAGACAAATATCATGTGATGCCAGAAATAAAGGAAATGAGTTCTTCATGCAAGGTTCCATGCTCAACATGTCAAGCCTTTTGCTCTCACTGTCTGACCCGAATGAAACGATTTTCATTACATTTCGTTCGCATTGCTAGTGTGCGCGGTGTTTCTTATGACCTTTTGGCTGGTTTTGGTAAAATTTGTCTGTCAGTCAGTGGCACAGCTAGCTCAAACGTTCTATATATGTCCAAACTGACCCTGGTACTTCGAGGTAGCGCACATCGTTGATCCTCCAAACGACTGCTCTGAAGTCGCTCGAGGTTTGCGAAGAAATCTTGCGTCTGAAATACCAAACGCACTATGTAATCGGTGCCTGCACAACCGTGACTGCGACCTGCAAGGATCCAACTCGTCCCCCCCCCCCCAAACTTCGTTTCCCCCAACGGGGTTTTACCATGCACGACGTCATCAAACAATTTTGTACGACCGCATACGCTATCTGTATTATAGTGTGATATGCATTCTTAACACTAAGATTAGCATATAATACAATATATCACATAACATATGATAGCATATGTGATATATCATATGCTAAAGAATGCATATCACATAGCGTATGCGGCCGTACAAAATTGTCTGACGACGTACATGATCGAACGACGTTGGGGGGAAACGAGGTTTGGGGGGAAACGAAGTGGAACCACCTGTAATGCCTAATACCTTCGCGTCCTGACATTCGCTGAGCGATAAGCGCTGAACTTGACCGCGATCACCTCGACTGCGGCAGTCGTCGCGATAATAGCGCATATCGGTAGGATTTCCTTCGTAGTGCTCCAGGCACACGAGGTCACCGCCCAGAGACTGCTTCCTGAAAAGAGAAATAATCATAAGCCAAAGCCCATACCAGCGAGTGCGCTAGCACGTGCTGATCGATACAATAGCTACGTTGTTACTGTTAAATGCCAAGCTGTCTACAATAGCCATTCATGATCAGTAATGGAGAAATAGCTTTTAGCCCGAAGCCATGAATAGTACCTCCGAAGAAAAAAGCGGCATTCGTTTGATGACGGCGAAAAATTTGCAGAGGCTAAATTGCCGTGCATTATTAGCGTATTATGTGCGAGTCAATTGAGGAACAAATTGTCTAGTGTCGGACACGGCTTTTGAAGTCGCTGTGAAAAAGGCATAGATTTGAAATTTTCGCCGTTTGTCTCGACCGAAACAACTTGGAGAAAATATGTTCTAGCTAGCGTTAATCGCAATAAAAGCAACGAGCATCGAGAGAAAGTAAAGTTGGTTTCTATTTCCCTCTCCTCATTTTCTTCTCGTCCGCTTCACGGCGGAATCTCGACTTGGATGCGACCGATAGAGGTAGGGCACGTAGCTAATGCCGATTGGAAGAAGCGGACGCGAGCGAACAGGAGCCATCACTTTCTTCGGAGCAGCACGTGCTATTTCAGTTGGCATCCCTTTCTGCCTGACAGATTGCAGATGCATGCCGCCAGTATTGTGGCGCCGCTCTGGAATTTTATACCAGGCAGGTCGGGGCTAAAAACTAGCTGACTGCCAGCAGGCACGCGGCATCATAACGGTGAGCAGCTGAACGAGAAAGTCAAGTCGATCAATCGCCCATCTTTGTCTGTGGTTGGTCGGCTCGGTGCCTCGCAGAGAGGGAGTGGAACAAAAACCAAGCGGGCACATTATTTTAATTGGAATAAAAAATTAATTACGTTCGATGCTTGCTTGGCTAGCGGAACATCCGTTCTTCCCTTGGCACCACGCGTCCCCGAATTCCACAAAAGCTCATAATCTTCTCCGTTGGCCGCTCCATATGCGCAGAGAAGCGCCGCTTGCCTCGACTATTTATAATGTATGCTGCCAAGTTTTATTATTATTATTTATTATTATTATTCGCGTTGGTTTTTCAACTAGCACAATAAGTGATAAGAGGCTCGAAAGCTAGGTGGATCCATTAATAGCAAAAGGAAAAGAGAAATATTCGCTCGTCAAAGAAGCACGGTTAAAAGGCACAAAACGAGGTAGCTAAGGGGCACTCACACGAAGCGGAGCAGCCGGCAGCTAAGCTCGGAACGACTGCCGTATGTATCGCGCAGGAGTAGAAGCTTGACGGCGATATCCGGATGCAGTTCGGCGAAGAAGTTCTGACAAAGTTGCGCATCCGTCAGTGAAGCAACGTTCATCGATAAACCATGTGTGTTGCCCATGCTCGCGAGAAAGCGAGCTCAGAAAGTTCGAGGATCCTCAGCGTCGTTGACGTAAGGCGAAGACGGAAGACCTAACTCAACGAAGAAGTGAGAGCCGTCGACGTCTCGTTACGCGCTAGTGGCGCCCATGGATGCATGTGAAAGAAGCAACAACCGGACGGACAAACAAACAACAATGCAACATTCTTCACGTGTTTTCTTTGTCGCCACAAATGCTACGAACAGAATGGGAGTGAGCAATGCGCAGGTCGAAGCTAGGGCGTAGTACTTTCGTTTTGAGTGACGACGAGGATTAGCGTTCCTGTTTGCACATGAGCTTAGTGGTTCGAACACGACTGTCTGTGAAAAGCTAACTAAAATGGAATTTTCACATGTCCCCGCCCGACCTAGCCTGGGCTACCGACTGCAAGTATGCATCGAAAATGCTACCAACTGGCTCGGTGTCCACGATCCATCATCCTCGTTTGCCTCCGAACAAATGCGGGCTTGCCCTCTGCGCACCCACCTTCGAAAAAGGCTTAGACTTCGATGAAAGATCGTCGTGCGTCCAGTTTCAGCAGAAAGCTTTCTCGATGTTCGAAGAGATCGCGATCGCGAACACTCCAGTGTTGCACATTCGTTCATCGTTCGGACTGTCACCACGGATTTGGGACAAGCAAAGAGGAAGATAGTAAGCCCGATCGATGGATTTCTGAGTTGGATGTAGAGCAAACGAAGGCTAGCCCAAACGAAGTACGGAGGGATTTTCTGTTAGGATAAAAGTCAAAGTGTTATGACGAAGCCGATTCTGGGTCAAAATCAGAGACAGCCGACTGATTGCAATTTGAAAACGAAAACTGCTAGCTTGATCAATTAGCCAGCTGAATCGAGCATTAATGGCCGATAAATTGCTACCCACGGGCACGATGTGACATCGGGCAGTCTCTGCGAGGGAGGACTTCCGGTCACGCTTATAGGAAATATCAAAATTCAATTAGGGGGTAAATGCGTAATGACAGCATTTGAGATTGTTCGTCACGCAGCTGACAAGCTGTCAAAAAATTTTCCGGACTTGACGTAAAACGAGGACTCGAAAATCGAACGAGCTTCGTTCCTCGTCGACGACGAGAGCAGTGCGGACTACTCAGTCGGGCGCGTTCCAGTGAGGGAAGTGGCATTTGAAATAGGTACACGTCGTCCTATCGCACTACGAGTTAACAGTTCTCGATTTAATATGCTTCCTACTTTTTCAGCCGAGCACAAAGCTTGTTGTGCCAAAAACTTGAGGGCCGTATGAGCTGGAAAAAGTTTGTTGATTTGGTCGACTACTGCATGCAGCGAGCACGCCAATCACTCTAGTCTCGGTCAGCGGAGGTTGAGAGGCCGTGAACTGAAAACTACTATCAGAATGCAATCAAGGGCAGGGTTGGCCGACAATTTTTCAAATTTCAGGCAAACAGAAGTTTTGACGTCGAAGCCACACGCAATCACTCAAAATGTCAGTTAGCGATTTGTCTGATTCTCTTAGCCCGTCAGACTGCGTGCTAGGCGAAGCGGACGTAGCTGGGCTACTCAAGCACATAAGACAACGCAAAGAACTCCCAAAGGCGCCCATCCGTCATTTTATCTGCTTACGTACCCACGAAGGCTAACGAAGTCGAGAATTCTCCTTGCTGTTGAGCTTGTTTCAGCGTTATCTTCGACATACTGACGAATGCCTCTGCTTCGCGACGATTGCCGCGTACGTGGTGGCCTCAAACGATGCCAGAAGTTCACTTCCAAACTCCGAGTTGATGTCGACGATTTCATGCTCGTCATCGTTCTGCTATGTTCATTATTCGGTTCACGATTGGCGACGCCAAAAAGTGTATCGAAGAAGCTTGTTGTGTGGCTGTTTTTCAGGAGCTTCATCTTGTCAGAGTGACAACGGAAAGTGGCAGGCTCGCTAAAAGCCCGCCGCCACGCTGAACCGCAGTTCGGGAGGAATGTTGAACGAGCAAGAAAAAAATTCTAAACACAGCAACACCCGACGATGAGGGCAGGAAAAGAGCTAATTCAATTTTACGCAGAAAGCAAATTGTGGTCACTTCAGACAGACAGAGACGGACGTAGTACGTCGTCAATAGCTGAACAGTTGCCGAGGAAGCTGACGTCATTCACTTAAAAGTGGCGGCGACGAGAAAGAAACATGCGCGGTTGTAATAAGATCAGCTAGCCGCCATTAGCCGATGGAAGCTAGTGGTGGGAATAAAACAGCGATTTGCAAGCGACAGCCCTCCCGCTGACGCTCCACTGGATGCTAATTTAGCTTTCTTCCGCCAACGAACACGTCGTGCAAGGAGCGAAGAAAGCCGACGGACGAAGGTAATATGCGTGCAGCAACAAGCTAAGGAAGCTATATAACTCCGCAACGAACAGAGACAGCCGCGGCTAAATTAAATATGCACGGTGATCACTCAGCCGCAGGTCGATGGGCTTTTTGTTTTCGCCGCAAAACATCGCTTATTGACGCAGAGAGGTGACAACAGACTGGTGCGATCGAACATATATTAGATTTCGTCGACCATCATACTAGCTGGAGATGGACAAACAAAAGAGCAGCTAGCCGCCTCGACGTGTGTCGTGTTCCTGACTAGCCGACACGACGGGCGGCGCCTCTTCAGACTCCTGTTGCGCTACGCGCTCGACTCAGTTCTCGAGAGCGACGCTGTTGAAATAATTGTTTAGCTTTTCAATAAATAAATAAACAGACATGAACGTTTCTTTCGTTCGCACGGAGGCTGTCAGACTGACGATCAAGCATCGCGCATGTGAGCTCCCTCTCAATATCCGCACATGGCAGGCAGCATTGCTTCGTCGATCTCAATGTAACGTCGGATAATGAAAAAGAAATTTGCTCTAGCGTGAAAACGAAGCTGTAGTGCTAATGAGGGAAAACGACGCAGTTTAGTCGATTGCGCAAGTACGAACGTGGGAAGCTGCTCTCATGGAACTTTTGTAACGGAATGAGAAGTAGAAGAAGATACATACGAAACTAAAAAAAAGCAACTTTCCTTAATTAATTTCGACCTCGACAGTGTCTTATCAGTCAGTGCAAGAGTGTGCCATGACGCTGAGTGTTTTCTTATTTGAATTGGATCAACGCGCCGATCCGATCGCGTGGGGCACCGTCCATCAACGTCTGTCAATCATCAGCCGACGAGAACGTGCAGCTAACAGATCCGCGATGACAAGCTCAGCTATGAAAGCTAAAGCAGAACTCTCGCTTACGCTATATCGTGTTACGACCAAGCACATGCACAGTAATTTGGGGGAAAGGAATTGGCTTCCGTTAAGTGCAAGCAAGCGCGTCGATGAAGCTGGAAATAACGCAATTCATGAAGTGCTGCGTGTCGAGAAGCACTTTTACGTGGCTGATATGCGAGCAAGGAAGAGACAATGTCACGAACGAGCACGAAGAAGAAGCTTACTGAGGATTTGCATTTGCGTGTCAAGCGTGTAATCGATGTGATGACAGCGCTTATGCACCTACCCAGACACCCCACGACGATGCGAAAACTCTCGAGTAGCTTGATAAAAGGAACGGAAAAAATGCTGCCCATCGAGCAGTCTGTCAATTTTAGGCGTTTCGCGAAACCTACCTGCTCGAACACCAGAAACTGCAGCTATCGTAGGTAGCTCGAATGTGCAGTGTAAATCGAAAGTAGTATTGAAATCACAAAGCTGACGTTACTTGTAGATATGACGAAGCTGCAAACTATCGAAGAAAGCAAAACATGTACTAGTCAGCTGCTGTCTGAGGTCGGTTGAAAAATCGTCCAAGGCAGAATCCGTGTGTACACGTGAATCGGTCTTTCTCAACTCACGCACGATACAGCGGTTACCCATGAGCGCAGCGTGAGATGTTCCAATTGTCGTACATTTATTGGAATTTGTGGCACAATTGTTTTTCGTCGTATACATGACATAATACTGTTAGGCAACCGTTTGGGAAAAATTTCGAGTCGAGAAAGCGTTTCGAAACGAAACCGTCAGAAACTTTGCAAACGCACGTTGACACTGATCTTTTACGGTGTTCTAGTCGTCATCCTATCGTCTACGAAGAGAACGAGTACGTAGAGTTTACTGCACACGTTTCAACGCCTCTCCCACAGATTTTCGGTTTTGAAATCGCCGATGTTGTGGGATGGTTTTATTTTTCAAAAAAGCTGCAGGTTTGTGCGTGTACGTTTTAACTAGCTGCACCCCGGAATTGCAGTGAAATCCGCGTAATACTCGTAAGTATATTACTGCTATAAACGCACACAGACATACCTGTAGCTCTTTAAAGTCAGCGGTGTATCGCATCTAGAAAAAAATAGCAGAAACTTCATTGCCGCCGTCGCTTTGTAGTTGCAAATATTCTCAGTTCGGAAACGAAGGTCGTGTTTCTTCAGCAGAGGGTGCAGTAACTACATCGGTGGTCGCTCGAAAGAAAGTAGGTGCAGCGATCTTTTTTGTTTTACGTACTAGGTAGCTACGAGTTTTCGTCGTTGCGCGAGGCATCCTGTTGTGGTTGTACGCAGTGAACGCCTTCAGGCATTGTTTTAAAAACTTTCAATCGAACTGAAAGTAATGAATGAATGGCAGGCACTTTCTCTCAATTCAGGTAGGTATCCTCCTGTGTGGTTCACGTCATCTACGAGACACCGACCGTAGTGAAACGGTTTTCTCTGACTTCATCGTCAACAACAGTACTAATGCCGAGCCGATCCCTGCGTTACTTTTTTGATCACTCAAAAAGACTAACTTCAGCTTAAGTCATAGCTGAATACTGCGATTAAGCCTAGATCAAAGTCTAAGCCTTCCCTAAGCCTCAGCTATAAAGCTAAGCTAAATGATGAAGCTAAAAGTCGTTTGGGTAATCAAAAAAGTTTTTTTCGAGCCTATCCTAGAGAAAGAAGTCAATTGCGCAGGGCACATCGTCTCTATGTATGACGTCACGTCGTCTCTGCGGTCGAAAGTGACATATGCTAGCAATAGATAAGTTATCTGGCATTTGTGGGCCAAAAATCGACGTGGAGAAGTGGTCCTAAAAGTGAACTTTTGACGTGACGTCATATAAATGTGTTGCAACCCTCCATGTAATCGATGGTGCATGCAGGCCAAAGCAAAAACGAGGTAAAAGGAAAAAAGTTTAGTGTCGGGTATGGAGTGAGATTGACGTGTCAGTGAATGAGACGTTTGCTCACCGTACGAACGACAACGTGTAGATGCAACTGTCGCTAGACATGCGTCGTAGCTTTAGCTCGGTAGAAGGCGGCTCTTCGAGGTTGTACGCTTGACGCATCCCACAAGCGCAAACGCCGCGGTTCCAGACGAGGTCAGCGAGGTTCCAAATGTACTCCATTACAGGCAACGAGCAGTGTCAAGACTCGCCGATCGAACTGGTGAACGAGAACATACGAGCAACCAGTGTGGTCGATATGATGCCGTCTGACTTTACCGTAGGCGTATTAATCTGCATTAGCAGGCTGACTGTCATCCCTCGACAAATGCGAACTTTTGTGCGACACAACAATCGTGGATTCGGCGAATAAACTACCAGTGGATCTGTCTGTCAATGGCGGACTGGTGCAGAAGCACCTAGAACGTCAGCGAAGCGCGGAGGCAGCATCGAAATTCAATCAAGAAATGCTCGTCGTCGCATGCAGATGACAAAAATGAAAAATGGTCGGTGTTTTGTCATGTTAATGGACTCGTCCTCAGCCGCAAACGACGATGGCCATCAATCAGCACATGCCCGTTCGACGACGTTCCAAGAGAAGCAAACGAAGACGCCAAAGCCACGGCGCATCTCCCGAAAGTGGCGACGAAATTCGAGGCAAATTCTCGCTCCTCACTCGGCTCTGATAAGACTGACCACTTGACGCGTTCCAATTCAATTGTCTGTTGGACAGCAGCGGCGGCGCAGACGTTCGCGCTGTCGTTCGAAGAATTTGCAGTAGTACCTAGACGAGGCCCGGGCTAATGCTATGCTATTGATGCTCGTTGCATTAAGATAAGAAAAGGCCGCTCGCGTAGCTGGATGCCGAACGAGAAGCAAGCGAAGCGAAGAAGCTGGCCCAATAATCGAAATTTGTTGTGCTGCAGCCTCAGCTCGCGGTCTCTTGCTTGCGCAACAATTCGGAAAGAGTTTTGCATTCAATCAAAGCTTTTCGCTAAGCAAGCCGGCCAACCTGCTTCTTCAGGAGCACAAAGATCGCCCGACGACTGGAAGTGAAACTGACACAGCTAGCGGTTGGTAGCAAACACTTTTTACAGGAGAAAAACGGGGGAAAAACTTGTATACGCAACGGCGGCTACTTCTGACGAGTGACGAGGTACTGCAGAGGTAGGCATAATAGCTTGAACGTCGGCGACTCCGAAGCTGCTTGGCCATATGCAGTCGAAGTGGAGGAACCTCTCATGTTCTGAAGTCGCAGACCTCACTTTCGTCAGCACAAGAAGCGAGCCAGCAGTGGAGACGAGGTGACAATAGCCATCACTGGTGTTGATGCACTCAAAGTTGGCATGATTTTAGAAAATTCACAACAATAACTTTCGTGAAACTTATGTACCATTGTTGTGTCGATAAAAGGATCAAAGACCTACGTAACCAAGGTTGTGCAGTAATTTTTGAGGGAACGAGTGGTGGGTAAACGGTGGTAGACCAATAAAAGTAGTCGTTCGTCAGTCGTACCCACGCATGCTAGAGGGGTGGACAAGAAAAATCGCTTTTCACTTTTAAAAAAGTTCCAGCTATCCCGGGAAGTCTAGCAGGTGACAGATAGGTGGATACTCCCCACATTCGCACTTCGAATGAATTTAGAGGTTTAGGTTTGACCTAACACCACTGCAATGTTGTAATTTATTATGGCTCTGTGTCGGCGTCACTCCAGAAGTTTTTTGCAACCTGCCAAAGAGCGAGCGAAAAAGGATACCCACTGGTCAGATCTAGATTATCCCCTATCCCCCCTTATCCCCCACCTCGGACAAAAGTTAGTGGACGGTGTGAGCAACTTGCCAATAGTATGTAGCAACTTGCCAATGATATGGGGGTTCAGTGGGCGAAGCCTCGAATAAAATCTTTTTTTTTTCTACAAAAGAGCGAGGAAAAACGTAGTACGACGACAAATCGTGCATGGTCTTTTCTTCTTTTGCTTCGAAAACTTCTGCGCACGTTTTTTTGCCGTAGGTAGGATGCACTTCGGCTTTCAGCCGTTCCACTTGTGATTCTTGAACTGATTGTTTCCGCTCGATTCAAGGCGAAGCCGATTCGGTGCAATTTGATTATTACCGACGGTGTTCTGAACCGATGTCACACTAATCGATTCGATTCGGAGGAGTCGATATAAATCAATTCAGCTATCCTAATTTTGAGGTATTTCTCCACAACACTAGGGTGTTCCCAACATTTTGTTCATTTTGACTCTCGCTAGTTATCAATGCAGGTGCTCAGTGGTGAATTTCCTCACCTCACGTTTTAGTCGTGGTCAGGAATGTGACCCCAGTTTTTCATCATTTCTGAGGGATCCTGTGCGACCGTATTTTACACATCAAAACGACTGCGTCTACTCACCTCGAGCACTTGAAGCAGCTTCGGTGGCAAACTATGCCATCACGTTGTTTGTTGATAGCCATTACATGCTGTTCGCCTACCGAGATGACGAAGCCACAGACCGTGCACAGTTGCCCGACAGCATCGAAACGAGCCGGCGCAACAGAGCTGCTCGATCTATCTGCGCTCTTCGCCCGACGCCACGAGTTTCGTATGCCGTTGATGAGCGACGTTCGCAAGACATCGCCCGGGAGTTCGCTTCGTCGCACAGCAACCGATCGCGTTCGTGGTCGAACGACGAGAACGCCGTTGCACAATGCCGGACGCGACTTGTCATAGATCTCGGTGCTGCGATGTCCCGTGACGACTTTCTTGTCTTGCGAATTCAGCGTTGCGTAGTCGTAGGCGGGCGATAAGATCGAGAGATCTCCCGAAACCGGGGTGCCGCAGACTAACTTCCCGACGCAGTTAACACCTCTTGATCTCGAAGATGTGAGGACATTACGAGTTGCAGTCTCGATGCCAGAGGAGGGTAGACGCAGACTTTCTGGCTTGTTATTCGTATTCACACTATTGTTTTTCAGCCGCGAGAAAGTAAAATGTTTAGCATTAAAGCTCTGGTAGACCGTCGAACGAGCGATTGCACGATTAGCCGACACCATTGACGATGTCTCATCGGCGTCAGTCGTTGTTCCGGTTGATATCTTTGAGACCGACGTGGTCGATCCTCCGGGCATCACTAGTTGCTTCGACGAAAATCGGAGCTGTTTCGACCTGCAATTGCTAGGAAGGGGCGAAGTCGGTGTTGGTGTTGGCGGTCGCTGAGGCGAAGCACCTAGCGCTATCCGCTTCGCCAGAGCTGACGTAACGACAGCGGTGGCTTTCTCTTGCTGATCCAACGAATTCGAGCGGCGTCGATCGAGTTTCAGCTTACTCATGCTGTGTTGTGGTGACGCATTCAGCTCGACACTCGAGCCGATCACTTTCCCGCCAGTGTCCATCGGCTTCGAGTTTACAAAGGTCACACAGCGGCAACGCCGTTCCTGCGAAGTCGGTCGCAGAGGTGACGCAGCACCGCAATTATTATTGTACGTCTGCATATTTCCGTTGGTGTCCGTCGAGAAGCTCATCAACTGGTTGACAACCGCCGAGAGGCGTTCTTTTCCGTTTATACTCATCGTTCGCTGCTCAAGCGGTGCTAATTTGTCGGGACTACCAGCAGCAGAAGCAGAGCAGTGGCAGCTGTCAGTCGGTGATAGAGCCGCTCTACAATGTCGACAATGGAAGTAGGACAAATCACCCGCAACGAGCGATTCGCAATTCGCGTAGTCCAACGCCAACGAATGTCCGCAGTTGATTATAGTAGGGGGTGCTAATTTCTCAAACTTCGTTTCTTTCAACGTTTGCTTGACGACTTTTATTTGCGATTTTCCGACACAGTTTCGACGACGAGGAATTGGCGACTTCGCCGAGCGAAAACCTAGAATTTAATGAGTTTAGAATGACGATAGCCTACCGTAGGCGATGTTCGAGATCTCGTTCCATTTCACATTGTAATAATGAACAACTTCGGGGGCTAAGACGCTGCTGCAGCAGCGGAACGGAAACGAGCATTTAATTTCATGGTATGCACTGTGAAGGTTACACCATGTGCATATTTATCGAGAAAACACTCAAATTAGCACATTTGCTGCACCCATAAATTTGCACAGATTTTCGTCTGGAAAAACACTTGTCGAACATGGCGGTCAAGGCAAAAGACTGGGCAAGAAACGCCCGACATCATCTCTCCGACGCGTCGGCGGCATTCTGACAAAGACAAGATCTTTGTGCTGAACGCGAACGCGGCCTCATCTTATCGCATCCCATTGAGAAAGGTGGAACCGGTCGCACCAAATAAGTGCAGTTAACCTTGGCAAAATAACCGTCATTTAGTTTAACGCATAATTTTATCAGTATTCGATGAAAATTGGAAGTTTTTTTTCTAAACTTCTTTTCAAAAAGTTCACTGTCTAAGTTAAAGTTTGCGCGAAAGACCGAGCTTTGAGGGCCCAGATTCTTGGCAGTCGCTGAGAGAAAGAAAGTTGGACCGTGTGACGGTGACGAAAACAGAATAGAGCAACTGAAGCGTGTGGAGTGCCGAAGGAAAGTTTCCAATTAAGCGTAAACGCCGAGAGGCCAACACCTCATGCGGAAGCGGTGAGGAAGGAAACACCATGCGACGATGACGACGTCGACGGTTCAACCCTCCTGTCCTCTATCTCTTCCGTCTTTCCCGACAGGGAGTTGGACAAATTCGGACTCACCTTCACAGTGGGATAGTATATAATGATACCTCAATCTGTAAAGAGTTTGACACACTTTTGGACCGACCGGGGGAGGCGTCTGGCAGTTGTCGAGAAAACCTCGACGGAAGCGTCGAAGAGATCAAACAGAAGTTTGAACTGAAAATTATGTCTCACTTAACGACAGTCGATCGACAACAATGAAGGCGACAGACAGGATGCCGAAAAGAATGTGCAAATGGGCGCCGATAACAGGTTGAACTGACGCCTTTTGGGCTTTTCTCTTCCCAATCGAAAAATCGCTAAATTCCGAGGCTGGCACACGCGAGTCAAGGCTATTTCGATCGAGAAAGGATATTCCGCCGGCACGCAGATGGTGCCCCATGGAGTTGGACAAGTAATAAGACGAAACGGGAAATGCATTTCTTTCTACCAATGCGATAAGGCGCGCATTTTCGGCTTTGCTTTATGCCAAAAACATGGAAAGCGATAAACCCGGAGCCATCTTGACCGACATAAATTCGCAGTATCGAAAAAGATCGCTGCCACGCCTGTCGGTCGGATTTGCACCATAGGTGTTATAGCCTCAGTAGCAATAGCACAGACCACGTCATTTTCGAAAGAGTCATCACTCACCGTGAAAATGAAATCGGGTAGACAATCGAATTTAAAATCACTTGCACCCGCAATCGCGACTCACCTGCCGCTTTGCGACAATTCGAATAGAATGGTACCTCAAAGCGCAGACATGCAGATCCTCTATGTCACGGTCCACCACCCAGACACATGCACTCCAGGATTGCCCAGGAGGCACTGCTTCTGGCGCGCGTTAGGACAAGAGCCACCCAAATACGACAGAAATGTGAGTCAGGAGAGAGTGCGTCATAAACGCACAATTTCCCATCCCAGGTTTACGATCTGACTTGTTCAAATGGTGCCACCCTTGTCGCAGCTGCTGCACGTTTACAACCCAACAATTATCGTGTACCTCAACTAGTAGAAGGTGAGTCGAACCGGACTTTATATAAGCTATTAAAAATACAATTATAATTAAACAACGCCATGTTAGTGTTCTTACCACTGATTGCAGCGAAAAAGTCGTCGCCGACATCCGGACTTGAACACTTCCTCCAAGCCCTGTCCAAAGCAACGATCGCCGAATGAGCAGACTGCAAGTAGGGCAACGTTTCGCTGTCGCTGCAGCTAATGCCAAGCATTCTGGCACGTTTGCAGGAACAGCAATTTAAATGTAATTTGTGGCGCCTTCCCGTCCGATGAGCGAAAGTGCTCTGATTGTTTCAATGCAAGGCGTGCAGAGTTTGACGCAATCTGGCGGCGAATCAAGCAAAATTTTCTCTGCTTAAAGTTAGTAAAAACACGCTATCCGCCCGATAACCCGGAAGTGTATAGCCAGACGGACAAGTACCTTGGCTCAATATGACGCGTGGGCGGGCACACCAAGAAAGAAGCGTCATGGATCGGCGCAATTGTCTGTATTGAATTTGCAACGGAACCGCACACTCGGATGTCTTCTGATGCACATAAGAATCGCTTTCTCTCGTGGGAGACATCTGAGGAAGGCTTGTTTCGCTTTGATCTTTCCAAATGGAAAACAATCAGTCAAGTCACGAGAAAAGTTGTCAGTTCAGTGGTTTGCGTAATCTTCTATTTCTGATTAGCTTATGCCGCTTCGCTTTTCAGTCATCGTGCCTACTTTGAAGACATCTTTCGAATAGGTGCCTGCTCTGATCTGTGAAGCTGCACGCAGCGCTTTGCAACAGTTCAAACAAACTTTTCATTGTCCGTTGGAAAAGTTTGGACACAAACAGAAGTCCTAAATTTCGCATTTTTACGCAGGGATGCCGTAGCGTCGCGCAGCAGTTCCTCCCGGGGGGTAGAGCTTAGAATCCGGCGCACTAGTCAATGACTGTTGTAATTGATAGTGATAGTTTCATATGACAAGGCAGGCACAAGCTGAAGCTGTCTTAAGAGTAATTATTTCTACGGACCACCACCTCTACTCCACAGAATCGTTGATCAGTGTCAGAAATTGCGTATGAAGCTGTCCATGCTGATTTGTAAAGCGTGCAGCGGCTTTCGTCTCTTGGACGTATGAAGTTGCTTTTCGATCAGTAACAGGCAGTTTTTGAAGAACAAAAACTGCTCTTCACAAAAGTCGTTTCTAAGGCAACTGACGCACGTCAGTGACCCTTTTGCGGTGGGTCGCGTCTGTGTGTGTGTCGACACTATAACTTTCGAAATAAGAGGGCTAGCGGACTGAAACTTTGTGTGCTGGTACCTTGGGTCAAAACTAAATTCAAATTCTTATATGGGCCCGGAGAATGCTTGGAAGGACCTGGAGCAATTTTTATTATGAGGGGATGCCCTTTTCAGCTTGAAGGATCAAGGCAAAAAAAGGTCGAAATTTTTTTCTCGAAACGCGGAGCTTTTGAATTTTCCGTGTTGTACGTCACGTGAGTAATACGAAAACCGGTTAGCCCGCTTTCATGGACACTACATATGTGCAGCATATAGTGCCCATGAAAAGCGACACTATCGTTGATTTTCAGGTTTCAAGTTCGCTTTTGCGATGAATGGATATTTACCGTAGTCGGACACTGCTGCTGAGTGACATTATCAGATCAACTTAGCGTGACAATCACAGATTTGCTATCCAGCTGGGTGACATTAGCAAAGCAACTTACCGTGATATTCGCAGATTTGCAAACTCGTATGAGTACTATTGCAAAGCTGCGCAAAACAT
>JAQGBB010000078.1:0-28937 GCA_034691745.1 Prismatolaimus dolichurus
GTCCCAAAAGGCAGTTACATGTGAATAACCCGATATATCACCTATTTCACATGGAACTCATGTCTTGACTGCATGGTTTAGTGCAAATTTCCACTAAACCATGCAGTCTAGACATGAGTTCCATGTGAAATAGACCATGCTTGCTGCCTTTGTTTTGTTTCATCATCCGCATGCTAGGTTAACTGTTCTTCCCGAAGCCTTTCAAACGAGAGAGCTTATGTTCCAACGAGGAGCTTGTGCTTGCTTGTCGCACTCATTATTGAATTTCAGACCGTGTCCTTTGTTCACTTCGAAGGAACTTGAGTACACGAAGCCTATTATTTATTTGCGAGCATCCTATTCCTCTCCGGCTCTAATTAAATCGCAATGTGTTTCCTTTCTCACACAACACACATTCTCGCGACTGGCGGCGTACGTGCAAACGACGAGCGCCGATCATCGATCCAACCGCGCTGCTTCTCAATTCTGGCTTGAGAATCGTCGATCACGTGACGAAATTATCGATTAGCTTCGAAATCATTGATTAATTTTGCACTTCGAGCGATTACGGAGACACTTCGCGTCAGCGAACTTGAACCATTATGGCGTGGAACCGGAAAGACGCTTGCATAAAAGGTTGTAAAAGTGCCCTAAAACGCCCTCAAACGGGGAAGCTGCAACAGCTCTCGTAGAAATAGACACCGGTGGTTCCGATTTTTGTAGCCTCGAAATTGCTGGCTCACGCTGAACGTTGGTGACAACAGAACTCGATTGGCGTTCCTTAAAAGTGGAAAAATTCTTCGATTTTCTCAGTAAATTTCTTCGTATTTTGCCCACTGTCCGAGCTAGGTGTGCACTGCCGTTTTCGCTGTTCAGACAATGAAAAACGAAACATCTACGTGCAATGAAACTCTCTGGATCCTCGAACAGCCCGTCTACGCCTACAGTCGTGTCTGTCTGCTCGCGCTAAGCGTTCCCTCGTTGATCGCGAATAGTTTGCTCCTTCGATGCACGCTTCGGCTCGGCGGACAACATGCAAACTTCCGGATCCTCTTCGGCAATATTGCACTAACTGCAGCACTGACATCCGCTGTTCACATAGTTAAATCCACTATATCGTGGGCTCTCGAGCTAGCTATCGATCTATGCATATTGGAAGCAGATTGGCTCGATTGCGCCTTGCGGCAGATGCCTGCTGTCGTCGCGTGCAGCGCTAATGTTGCGGCGATGTTAGCGTTTGCCCTTGAACGTGCCATTGCGACTGTCTTCCATCGATCGTACGACCAGAGAAAGGCAAAGCTCGGCTACTTTCTTGCATTTGCTGCGTGGGTACAGGTAAAAGAATCAAACTCGTATTACATTATGTTGCCATACTTTTCCGATTATAGCCTCCCTCACTCGGGAAATGAAGTGAAAGATGCACCATTTGGAAAATTATTATTTCTTCTAAAAAAGGGAAAAAAAGTAGTGCCCTGGCTATAAGTCGGAATCTACGGCAAAGACCAAATATTACAACAAATTAAAAATAGCGAAAATATAAAAACGTGAATAAAAATGCCCAAAGTCAAAAATAATGGAATGAGCAAACGTGGTAAATTATGTTTTAATTAAAACACTATAAAATAAAATTAAACAAAAATAAAAAATAATTGTCTAAAACTAATTAACAGTGAAAAAGAAAAATGAAATAAAAATAATTTGAGTCAAAATAAAATAACCGAGTAAAACTATAAAAATAAAGAATGAGTCTAAAATAAAAATTAATTAAAAATAATAAAATTAACATACATAGTTTGTCTACAGGCTTTTGCCGTGTGGTCATTGGTCCCAGCGGTCGGTCGCCCCCCTCGGTCGACGATTCCAATTTGTATGGCAACGTTCATCGCCAACGAGCACCTCATGATTGGCCTTCTCGTCCTCGAACTATCAATCGGCGTCGTGACCGTTCTGGCTTACTTCTCGCTAATCTCAATCAACCGCAGAATGTTGCTCGACTTCGGCGTCAATCGCGCCCATTCATCCCTCTCGTCGAGATTTCAGCTCCGTCGAAACGTTGAAATCACGAAAGTTCTTCTCCCGTCCGTCGTGCTTCACTTCCTCCTCTGGAGTTGCGTCGAGACATTAATGGTCATTTTTATTTGGTTTCTGCCCGACGTCCCGTTCGTCGAGAAGCTTCTCTACTCAACGTTCTTTGAGTCAGTCGTTGCGTTCTACATGTTCTTGCATCCGATTACCGTCTTCTCACTTGACCAGAACTTGCGGTGGGAGCTTTTTCAGCTAGTCTGCTCCGCTCGGCAGGCGGAGCGCCGAGGATCGCGACGGCGGATGAGCGAGAATAGTCACGGGGTAGTCCATTTTGAGCTACTGGAGAGCATGTGGACGGAAGGGCATCGACGTGGAAAGTAGCTGCTTCAACGATGAGATTAGCAATTTTTCACAAGACGGCGGCCGAAATTTTTTTCGGCATATGACGTGGTTTTACGTACAACACTTCCATTCGATTCTACTCGGAACTTTTTATCGATTCGACTTCAGAATTTTGCACACTTTTGTCACGCCAAATTTTTCCGTTTTGACGATTGCTAGGCACGATTTTTGAGGCCACGACGGTGGCCTGAGGTAAGAGCTGCATGAATGGGGTTCCGCGGGTTAGCCTTTTCCACGCGAAATCATATGTCGCGAATAAAGATGCTTCAGAATGCTGTGCGATTCTTAGTGCCCTGTATTCTGCATCCCCGATCAGCTGAAGACGAGAGGCAACGTGATCAGTAGTCACAACAAGTACTGTATACCTCCAAGTACGTCATCGGTGGTATAGAGAAAAGCAAGCAAAACTGAGGAGAAGACAATAACGGAGGCGACGACGTTGGGGGAAACGAAGTTGGGGGAACGAAGTTTGGGGGGGGGGGGGGGACGAAGTGGATTCGAAAAAACTTTGTAGTTTTTCGCGGCAGTCGACGTCGAGCGGCTGAGATTTTCACACTTGATGAGGTCACCTGATCGTCGCCACCTTTTTTGCCTCGTGCGGTGGCAGCTGGCATTTTAGAAATGGTGCACGAATTCGGCGCCTTTCATGCTTTTTGACCGTTATTCAACTCGATTTTTTGTAGAGCTTTGCGAGGCTTTCGCTTGATTCGATTTAGAAAATTTACAGTCTTTGCGTCCAGGCTTGAGCGCGTCACAAAATTTTCAACTGCAAGAAAATTCTGCACGTTACAAAAAAATGCACGATGTTTCGAAAAAAATTCGCGGATTTCCTTGCTCTTTTCAGGACTGAGATAAAAATATATTTAGCTTTGACATGACGTTATACTAAGCATCTTTAAACAAAGAATCACAATCAAGTTTGCATGATGAATCAATCTAGACCAGGGATTTGGGCGCGAATCTGGGCGACAGAAAAATAATCCGGGCGACGGGCGACAGGGCGACATGTCGCACTGGTCGCCCGGATTTATTCGTTACAATTATGCCACATGTGCAAGTCTGCAAAAATACTCCAAAATTGCTTTTACTCAGCCACAGCACAAAATTGCGCAAGTGCCAAAAAGACAAAAAAATACGACAACACACCTTAAGATTTTCCAATTTTCAAAAATCTTTAAAAAATGTAAAAATTACAAATTTTTTAAATTTTCAATTGAATATTTTTTCTCAAAAATCGAAAATTAGAGCGACATTAAAAATCCGGGCGACATCATTCGTTGTTCAATGTCGCCCTGTCGCCCGGATTTGCATCCCTAATCTAGCTTCAGACACTGATTTCAACTGTTTCTTGACATCAACTAGTATTGCCGAAGCGTGACTGAATCGTTCTTTGGGCATTCGAGCTGGAGCGATGCTCCACGAGTTGTTTATCGGATTGTACACCTCAATCGTATCGAACATACCGCCAGAAGCTTTCCACCCGCCCGAAACATAGAGAAATCCATCAACAGCAACCGCTGCACAACCGACTCGCGGGGCCGACATCTCAGCGACGAACGTCCACTTGGCCGTCTTCGTGTCGAACGCTTCGACCGACTTGAGATAGCCAACATGGCTGTTGTGACCGCCGATAGCATAGATCTTATCCTCAAGCGCGACGACGCAATGCCCGTATCGCTCCACGTTCAACGACGCTACAGGCGACCAGCTATTGCTCGTAGCATTGTAAGCTTCGACCGATTTTAGCGCCGTAGGACTGTTGTATCCACCGACGATGTAAACGCGATCGCCCACAGCTGCCGCTCCCGCCGAGTCACGTGACTCGCTCATTTCAGTGATTCGCCTCCAGTAATTTGCTTGTGGGTTGAACACGTCGGCGCTTCGAAGTGCCGATGACTCTTCTTGACCGCCCACGGCGTAGATTTGCCCAAAGAGCGTGGCAACAGCGTGCTTGTTGCGCCGCGTTGGCATCGACGCGCCCAACGACCAGGCATTAGCTTTTGGATCGTAGACGAACGTGAAAGAAGTTGGCCTACTATCGGTCGTACCGCCAATCGTATAGAGGCGTCCGTTTACTGCGGCGGCACCGAAGTCGTAAGTCGTGACGGGCATGTCGGCGGCGCGACTCCACTTTGAGGTTTCGATGTCGAAGATGTCGACGCTTTTGTCGGCGCCGGGCGCTAGTCCTGCGATGAGGAATAGGCGAGGCCGCGAAGCGCAGGTTACGTTGCAGCTTGTGACCGAGCAGAGGTCGGCGCATTCACAGCGGCAGGTGTAGAACGGAAGGGACAAGGTCGTGAGGCAGTCGGATGCGAGAGCATCGTTGAAACAGGCTTTAGCGCCAACTTTATCGCTCGCTAAGAGGGGCGCATCGGTGCAGCGTTTTACGAATGGGCACGCGAAGACGCAGTCGAGCAAGAAGGTTGAAACTGTGAGAATAATGATAGATGAAACCAGCATGTTTCGGAAGCTCAGGTGGAGGTGAAACTGAAAACTGAAGCTTCACAGAGCGATTTCGCACTAGCAGCGCTCAGAGTGTCGTTGGGGTAGACGGACCTGACATGAGTTATGTGTTTGCACAATGTAAGACGATAAGAAACCGTTAAGACAAGCGGTCAAACACAGCTTTTGAAACAGCTAATAGCTTAGCTGCAGCACTAAAAATTTCTGAATGTGACAGACGCAACTTTGCCGCAACGTATGACACCACATTGTTGCGAGGTAAAACATATGCGAAAGGTCGGTGTTTTTGAAGGCGAGACGAGACGTAAAGTTATTGGACCAACTTCGCCATAGTTTTGGCAATCGTGAATAACTTTTAGAAGAGAAGAGGTCGAGAAAAATGAGAGCGACGCACATTGTGTCTTTCGAAGTCCTCTACAACGTGGGCGGGTCGGCCGGACGGGAGCGTGCGTGTGCGAGGTACATGTTGGTTATTAATGGATTTCATACGATAAGCCTTTTTGAAGTTACAATTGTGAAAAATGACATTATCACCCCCCCCCGTGAAATTAAAATTTGAAAACAAAAAAGTAGCGCTTTTGGACAATCTAAAAAAGTCGCTTGTAAATGCAGCTTCGTTTCTGCGTTAGGGTTCGATTTCATGCATTCCTTGCATCCTGCCTGGAGCGCGCAGCGCGGAAGCAAAAGGGAAGCTAACTGGTCAGATTGGAATTATCCCTCTATCTTCACCTCGGACAACAGTTAGCGGACGGTGTGAGACACTTGTCAATGGTATTCGCAAACTTGCCAATGGTAGCTGCCAACTCGTCAGTGTAGGCGCCAACTTGCCAAAGGTAGAAGTTCGGGTAGGCGGTCCCCAGAACAAATTTTTTTTGCAAGAAAACGAGGAACAACGCAGTACATTTGTCTATGGGCAAATCGTGGCCTCTTTTCTCTCTTGCTCCAAAGCTTCTGTGCTCGTGTTTTTGTCAGAAAGCAGGATGCGCTTCCAGCTTTGCCGGTCTACTTGTTTCGGGTTCGGTTGGATTTTACAGTGCCGCAACTCGTTGAGAAAAGAGTGGCCTTTCAGGAATGTGTTTATCGCACACGTCGGAAGTTATTAAAAGGACAGTTCTTCAGCACTACACACGATACTAGCTTATGCGTCGTCGATGACCGACGACATGCGCTGTTGCTACAGTATTTTCTCGCACTTGTCACCGTCGCGACGTGTTGTTTCTCGAAGAGTAAATCACACAACTTGAACGGGCACGGGTTCCGAAGCTTGGTACCTCAAAAATCGATAATGAGCCGTAAGATTTACAAATGGACAGGGGTCATGTCGTCGCAGTCTAGGTACCCGAGATCCTGTCGGAAACACATGCTTCTATGCAACGTCGCCGTTCTCCGCCGAACACTGTCGATGACCCCTTTTCGGCATTGCCAATGAGATAAACTGTCTTATCGCCGATTCCGTCGTCTGAGACGGGCAAAAACGGTCGTCGCCACTAAAATTTTCTCGATTTTCGATTTGGTTATATTTTGATTTATTTAATTTTAATTTAATTTTGTTTAATTTTTCTTAATTTAATTTTTACTTTTTCAAGTCTGCAAAAAGTTACCTTTCTTACGAAAATTACCAAAAACTAGGAATATAAAATGTCCTCACCATCGCTCGTTTGATAGTCCCATCGACGTCACCGATTCTTAAAGAGGATACTTGAAAGCACCCGAACAGAAAAGTCAGAAGAAATAGATCAATACAGAAGCTTCCTCGGAAGAGCCTCTGCGTCTTCATTTCAGTTGAGGACAACGGAGACTCGTCGCAGTCGAACTTTACAACATCGGAACTTGACGTCACGCTATGCTATTTTATTATTTAATTTTTTTTCTGCATTACAGTGCGTCCTGTTGCTGACATCTTAGTCAGCTGCACATGAAACCTATGACGTCATCGAGGCGTTGTAGGATTGAACGACAAGAGCAGCTCGAGTGAGATTGGTCGTTTTACTTTGCTAATTTGCAAACGCCTTTGCGTTCGCCTTCCTCAGCTTTTTTTGTAAAATTATATAGATTTATTAATTGATCATTAATATTGTGTGAACTAGTGGGTATTCCAAAACTGAGGTAGCCAACGTCACGTGACCATCGCGATTACACAAATTATTCTGATTTTTATCTGCTCAAAAGCGCAGATACACGGCACATATTGTCGCGAATAATAGTTAGCGATCATGACTCAAACACAGCCTAGATGCGTAGCTATGCAATATGCAAAAGGCGATTTTTACAGGTGGAAGCTCACTGCTAAACATAAATCCGTCGAAGCTCTAAGTGTTTTTAAGAAAGGAGACAAACGCGCACGAGGACGAAGCGTGCTAGCAGTTGTGCATTAAAGCATGGAATATCTTCTGAAACTTCTTCGCCTCATCGACGCCGAGGAAGACCTTCCGCCGATCACCCGTCAGATGAGTTAAGCTCTCCCTAAAAAAGGAAAAAAAAGACCCAAAATGGTGTGATTTTGAAGAAAAAAAAACGAATATTCATGTTTCGCTTTTTTGAACCAATGAAATCGATAAACTAAATCTATTGAATTTTTCTAAAAATCTGATTTTTGATTTTTTTAAATTAATCAATTTTTTACTTTGAAAAAAAAAACAAGAATTTGTATGTATTTTGGATTTCAATGGATTTCCCTGTCGGACCTGTCATTTTGCTCTCCAAAGCCAACCGCGAAGATGGGCACCCTGAGCCGTCGACGAATATAGGCCGCGTTGCGGAAACCGTCGTCGCCCGAAAAGCCGTCCGTCAGAAGGACGACCATCGAAGCGGCGTCGGCTCGCCGCGCGTTTAGCAGTCGGACGGCGCTATGGAGAACCTTCCCAATATGCGTTGTCCCTGAAAAACGACCAAGCGATAATCTGCAATGGACACAGCCGGTGGCAAATGGAAATATCCAAGAAATGAATATTTTTATTTTTCAAGAAATTGTTATTTTTAGTTGCATCTTCTGTAGCTTGCGTAAAAAAGATAGCCAACTAGTCGCGTCCGTGCGTGCGTCCGTCCGTCCGTCACAGCCATAACTTTAGTTTTCCTTGACCGAATCTCAAATTTTTTTTTCAGATTCTCCTTGTTCCGAGGATGTGCCTTTTGATAGTCTTTTTGTTGTCCAATGGTCCTAGCGATCTAGGTAATACCCGTCAGTAATTCGAGGCCATCGATCGCGCCAAGCACTGCACCACTCGTCTGATGAGTGTCGAAGGTGAACTCAAGTCGTTGGAAGTCTCGTCCGGCAAACTGGTAGAGGGCGAATCGCTGGACAGGCGGTCCCGGTCGAGCAGAGCGAACGAGCTTCTTCAAGAAAAGCTTGTGGATGTCGTACCGCTCGGTGACGCTCGTCGAACTGTCGAGGAGGAAGAGAATATCGGATGGGCAATCTAAAATAGTTCAAACAAAAGGTGGTCATGCGACGAAGAAGTTCAAAAGTTCAAATCGAACGCACTTCTCTTCTTCCGAATCGACGAAACCGAAACGTCGACTTCGCCACGGTGAACGCTCCCGTCGATGCTGAATCGTGCCGAATCGGTCTCCGTCTCGTTACCGTCATCCTCGTCGTCGTCGTCGACCGTCGTTGTGTTCACGACGAGGCTGCTATTCGTTGTCGTCGATGGACGAACAGTGGTCGTTTCTTCCTCTTCATCGACGTACTCCATATCCTTGTCGGTCGTATTCGCGGGAATAATGACGTTTCGCAGATGATGCGGCTTGATCAGCTCGTCGACATCGATCTCCGTCGTTGCCGTCACGTTCGATTCGATGTCGGCTTCGGTCGTCGATATCGTCGCGTTCGTCGACGTGTTCTCGGTCGAATCGTCCGAATCGACGGTCGATGAAGAATTCGATGACATCGTTGAGCTCATCGAAGAGTTTTCGCTTGACAGATTCTCGCTCAGCTCGATTTCTTCGGTAGTCGGCGTCACTATGATCGTCCCGATCGACGGATTTGTGACCTGAACCGTCGTCGTCGATGTGCCGATTTGGTGAACCGTCGTTGTCGACTCAGAGATTGATTGATTCGAAACTTGAATCGTCGTTGTCGACTCAGAGATTGACTGATTCGAAACTTGAGCCGTCGTTGTCGACTCAGAGATTGACTGATTCGAAACTTGAAGCGTCGTTGTCGATTGAGAGATCTGCTGATTCGAAACTTGAACCGTCGTTGTCGATTGAGAGATCTGCTGATTCGTTGTCGATTCAGAGATTCGCGGATTCGTCGTCGGTTCAGCGATTCTCTGATTCGTAACCTGAACCGTCGTCGTCGACGCGCCGATTCGTTGAACCGTCGTCGTCGATGCACCGACACTCTGATTCGCCGCTTGCGCCGTCGCCGTCACGAGAAGTGGAATGACGTTCTCGACGGTCGTCTCGTTGCGCTTCAACGCCTTGAGCAACGTAAGAATGATGCCCGCGTGCGTCGCCTCCTCTTCGGTCAGATAGACAGTCGCGTTGTGTGTAGGAAAGTCAACACGCGCCTTCTTGTCAGCGAGCGCCTCCGCAAGGAACGGCTCCTTCAGCGCCGCCGTGAGCGCTTGAGCCAGAATCTTCCGAGTCTCGTTCACGTGATAGCTCTTCGGATCACCGCCGACCTTCGCCGCGTAGGTGAGCGTCAAATCGATCAGTCGATCGAGATGAACGTCCCGGCGAGTGTCGGGCTTCGGCGTCGTCGTATTGGCCGGTTCCGAAACGCCTAACTCGTCCACTTCATCACCTTCTTCGGTAGTCGTTCCGATGCTCGTCGTTGAAGCAGGCGTCGATTCAGTGGAATTATCGATTTCCTCATCCGATTCTTCTGTAGTGGCGTTGACCATCGTCTTCGTCGTCGCTGCCGTTGTGGTCGAAAACTCGTCCGATTTTCCATCGCACTGCCTCATCGTCGATTTAACGAGCTCAGCATGAAGCTCGGCGGGAAGCTTCTTGAATCGATCATGGAGATAGACACGCAGGTCGGATCCAGCGATCTCCCGCATCTCCGGAACGTAGGCGTCATCAGCGACGCTAATAGCGAAGATTCTGACACCGCGATCCCTGAGACGAGCAGCGATCGGCTCTGGATTATCGATCGATAGACCGTCGCTCATGAGCAGAACGATCTTTTCGGCGTCTCGTCGTTCCGCATCGAAGAGAACATGTTCTGCACTCTCGAGTGCGAGTCCGGCGCGAGTGACGCCACCCCGATAGGACATGGCACGAATTTGCTCGGAGATTTCGGTCTGACTCGCAAACGCATTGAGCGGGAATTCGATGGTTGGATAGCCGGAAAACTGAACGACGGAGACGCGAGCCGCGTTTGGCGCGATGCGGAGGGAGTCGACGATGTCGAGCATGAGCTTACGCTGCTCTTCGTAGGCGTCCTTCACGCTGCCAGACATGTCGGCGAGGAACACGATGTCGAATTTGCCGTGGCATAGCGCTAAAAGGAAAGGGTCTTTTTGCTATATTCCGTGGTACTTTTTCGATTTTTTGACACCTTCGATTTAAAAAACGTTTGCTCTATTTTCTCATGTACATTTCGATGTTTGCAAGTTATTCTTGTTTTGTTTTGCAGCAATATTTCTCGATTTTTTGCACGAAAATTTTTAATTCTTGCGTTGTTGAAAATTTAGATTTTAGAATTGGATTTTCGATTTTTCAAAATTTTCGATTTTATTTTATTTTTTTTTGCGAAAACTTCAATACCATCATTCGAGTCGGTTCTCTTCGCTGAAGAACGATCCACGACTGCAGTTTCGAAGAGTGCTTGGCCTAAACGTATAACGTGCATTTTCTTGCCTCTGACAGCTGCTGACTCGGTCGAAGTCCTGTCAAATTTCACTTACCGTGCGAAGCGGCGACATACTTTAGCTAAAACATTTGCATATTTTAGAGGTAAGTGGAATATTCACAAATAGAAGTTAGAGGGTTTTATCATTCGCATTTTAAAATCGAATCGAATTCGTAACCGAAATCGAATCAAAATACCTGCAAATTTCTGAAACTCAAATCGAAACGATTTGAATCAAATGGTTCCGATCCTGAGTCAGAAAAAATGTTGAAAGAATGGAATGTTTATCCAGTGAGTTGTGAAAACAGCTGCGTCATAGATTTTCTTGCGTGGGATATAGGAAAGTGCCAATGAAGACCAGAACATCATGTTTTTCGACAAGACTCGACGTTATAAAAGTTGAAAAAAGGCTAAAAAATTTGGCTATGAAAAACGAGAAACAACAAGTCGGATGTACCGATCTTCGAAGCCCACTGACAGCGAATACTGAAAATTTTTTGACTGTCATGCTAAATGCCTTTGCTGATGTTACCCATCTACAATGCCCTGTGTGGTGACAGATGGTGCACATATTCAACAGTGCGCATAAAGTTTCGAATGTCATGCTAAAATCGTTTGCTGATGTCACCAGCCTGCAATGCCCTGTGTGGTGACATATGATGCACATACACGCAAAAGTGCGCATTAATTTTCGAATTTCACGCTAAATTCGTTTGTTGATGTCACCAATCTACACATGATTGATGAGCAAAGTACTGTCCATGAGCGACTACGGTAAAACGCCACTCATAGCAAAGCTGAAGAGTTGAAATAGGAAAATCGACAACGGTGGTGTGTCCCATGGACACTATACACTGCATGGGTATAGTGTCCATGAAAAGCGGCTAAACCGGTTTTTCGTAACACGCAAAAACTCAGCATTTCGAGACAAAACAATTTCCGAGCATTTTTGCTTTGGTCCCCCAAGCTGAAAAGTGCATCCCGCGATAAACAATATTTCCACTACTCCCCAAAACATCTCTCGGAAGATTTCTGCGAAAATGCCTCCCTACTCGTCCTAAGCTATCTCCAGAAAAAACCGCAGTACGCTACGCAACTTAGTTCCAGAGTTCCAGTGACCAACGCACAGGCAGACACACAGACAGACACCTCCCATCGCATAAGGCACACTGACATGCGTCAGTGGGCCTAAAAACTAAAGTAAGTGGAATCGAAATCGACTCGACTGAATTTCGATTCCTTTCGACGTCGAGAATCGATGCAGATATCGCTTATTTGACGCAACTTTGACAGAATAAAACGTCCTGAAAAATTCCCACCATTTTTTGTCGTTATTTTTCAATTAAAATAATCCCGGAAACCCTTGATCATTTTCTGTGACACCGACGGAAATTTATCATTTCCAACCGAATCTCAAAACGTTAACGACAGCAAATATACGGTGTACAGGTCTCCATTTAGCAACGCTCGTTGCACGTTTCGCGCAAAAAAACTAATTTTCCAAGTAGTGCTCGGAACTTTAAACTTTGCTTTCACGGTCACTGCATGCGAAACTAGCACACACAAAACGAGAATCTTGCCAAACATGGCGTGCCAGCCGGAGATATTCTGCAAAAACCTCAAAAATAGTCCAAAAAAAAGATGACACAAACTTACCAGTACAAGAACGACGTTTACGATGCCTAAAATAAATTCACGTAATTATAGCTCAAATTTGATTTTGAATAGCTGTCTAAAAATCTGACTTTTGGCTAATTATGGAAATTTAAATTCAAAAGAAAACTGAACACACTCAAGTACGACGATCACATAAGCCAGTAAAGCATTGTGGATAAGAACTGAAGAAAGATAAATAAATAAATAAATAAATAAAAGGAAAAATAAAAAGACAAAAATTCCAAGAAATAATTTAATTTCTTTTCTCGAACGAAAAAATCGGCTAATTTTTGCGCTAGTATTCACAAAAGTAAAACAGAGTTAAAATTTCACGGGCTCGTACCTTTCATGATAACTCCTTGTAAGGGCTCCTTTTACGCTAAAATCTCCACCTCAGCGTCCGCCAAGACGTAGCGTCATGTAAGGATAACGTTGAACAACGCATAAAATTCCGACATTCTTAGAATCAGAATACCAACAGTTATGTTTTTCCACACCCCTCTACAAACAATAGTAACCAGTGGTCGCGAAAATTAAGGTCATTGAGAAAAAGTGCGGCGCGAAATTAGTACAACTTTCGCGTCAGCAACGACTGCTGGCCACGAGGACGAGGCGGGTCGCATTCATTAGGAAAGCAAACTTAAGTAGTTCGGACAAACGCGCAACGTCTCGGAAAAGAAAGTATGGCAGAAATTTCACCAGAAAAAAGTCGTCTGAGACGGAAAACGGCTTGGCAAAACGTTTTGCGCCAACGGAGATGAGTTCTCTAGCCAGAGGAAAAACTCATTTCCACCTTCCATCGCTCATGGTCAAAGAAGGCGCGAATCGCTCTACGGTCGACGTGAAAAACGCAATCATCAAAAGATTTTGAGGTTACTTTCTCGTCGTCGTCATCGTCCGTACCGGCGGTGAAAGGAGCATCAGCGACAATTTAAAAAGTTCGTTCTCGAACAAATCCGCCCGTTTTGCCCAGCGCCGGTCATGAACTTTTGCCGCACGCAAAGATTGCAGGAGAGGAGAAAGTCAAAGGACATTCGGCGCACAGTAGTAAAATAATTATAAACACTCGGCCGAGAGAAGACGGAGGAGAACGTATTTTCCCGGCGAGGAAGGAGGGAGTAATGTGTAAAGTAGGCGCGCCGAGT
The DNA here is from genome assembly GCA_034691745.1 of Prismatolaimus dolichurus. NCBI lineage: Eukaryota > Metazoa > Nematoda > Enoplea > Triplonchida > Prismatolaimidae > Prismatolaimus > Prismatolaimus dolichurus. Next base: position 13,471 of record JAQGBB010000078.1, read on the forward strand.
TTGGATGCATTATCGGGAGGCAAAGATGGCTGTCGTCCAACGACGGGGCGGTCAGACATGATAAATGGCACCGGTAGTCCGGCTGAGGTGCGGATGTTCTTGTTTCACGTCGTTAACCGCGACGGGAAGCCGCATGCGTAGGGAGCGTGTGAACTTTGCTAAGACACTCGATTTGATTGAAGAAGCGACAGAAAAAGACCATTTTTTGCAATCGAAGAATCCTGCGAGATTTCGAGTTGAGTTGAATAAAAGCGTTTTGATTGGAATAGAAGTTGAATAGAGCTGAATTGAAGCGTTTTGATTAGAATCACATGGAGTTGAACAGAAGCGTTTTGATTAGAATCGAATCGTTTGAGTCGAGTTGAATCGACTGGATCGAATTGATTCGATTCGAATCGACAAGAGTAGAGCAGAGTTTCTTTGAAACGATTTGATTCAATTTGTACCATTTTGAATTGGATCGAATCAATTTGATTTATTGTATCGAATCGGGTTGATCATGGTCAATTTGATTCGAGTATCAATAACATATAATCGAATCGATATAATTTGACTTGAATCGTTTTGAGTCGAGTTACCTTTATTTGATTCGAATTGGTTGATTTGATTCTACGCGAATCGACTCAAGTATCGACTTGAATATGATCGAATAGATTTAATTTGAAACAATGATTTTGTTCGAATTGATTGACAATTTGACTGGACTAAAATCAATTTTATTCGAGTCGATTTGCTTTTAATCGTATCAATTCCAATTATGGTTGATAAATTGGAACAAAAATATATTATGCTTAATAATCTGTCCATAATCTATCAAGAATTATGCTTGCGTAAATGGACATTCCGCTGGCCCTACTAAAGCTGAAGACGTTCATCGTAGCTCACGCTCTTCAGCTTTGGATAAGTTTTTGCAAATGAGGGTTGAAATAGGCTTGGAAGAACAAGTGACGAAAAATTCCTCCGTTTATAGCCAACGAAGAGTACACAGTAATCACGTGAATCTCTTCAAATTATGCCCAACATTTCATACACATTTTGTTGCAAAAGTGACAAGACTAGACGATATATTTACATTTAAGTTTTGAAACCAGCGGCAAGAACGTTTCTCATCAAGTCAACTGCGCCGGGGACGTCGGGTCTGCGGACTTTGTTGAAGAAGATGCGGCGCCATCGTCGACCGTGTTCAGCCTCGGCAACGGCTCAACGTTGAGCACAAGCTTCGGCGGCAGAACGTGGGCGTGGCGAAGTTCGGCCGCGAACGTCATGATGAAGAGGAGAAAGCAGACGGTCGTCAACCCCTCAGAAGTCGTCGTTGCAACAAAACTCGAATAAGCCTGGAAAAATAGATAATTTAGGCCTTAGTAAAGACGAAAGCTCCGTCATATACGGACGGTCTTTGGGCTTAATCGAAAGTTTACTGATTCCGTAACAATTTTGAAATTTAGAAATGTTTCCAAAAAATTTCAGAAATATGCAATTATGAATTATATTAATAATTATATGAATTAAAATAATATTTTTTATTTTAAATTCGAACAAAAATCAATAGTGATTTTCTTTCTGAATCAAACCGGTGCGTAAGCGGTCACTTACAACATCGCTTGGATCGATGCGAAGGGGACGTTGGACAGATGAGTTCGTCGACAGCGAATATTTGGCATGGAAGTCTGTCTGGTTAGCGAGCACTACAAAATTTACGGAAGAAAGTACTTGTAATAATTAGCTGAGGGGTCATTCATATATTATATAATCACAAAGTTCGAATTTTCAGACCCCCCTCCCCCTTGGTAATCACGAAAACACGTAGATACAGGCTATCTTTTACACGTAAGATAATCATTGGCCGGACCCCCCCCCCTCCCCCTCGGCTGATTATATAATATGTGGATAACCCCTGAACGGTCTCTGCGCTTACTTGAGGCAAGGAAGCCGCTTCCGACAAAGCAGAGGACGAGTCGGACGTGCGGCATGCAGCTGCAACCCGGCAGCGGATAGGCCGACATGTAGTAGCTGAAGACGGTCTGTATCCAGCAGTAGATGAGGCCAGCATAGAACGCAATGGCGGCGCCGATCATGTGCATGACGAAAATAGAAGTTTCCTGCAGCATAAAACGAGAAAAGCATACGTAATTAATTTTTATTCACTTAATTTTGAATTCAAAGAAATTAATTGTTGCTGAAAAAAACTTAAAATAAATAATAACTTAAAATAAATTTAATTCATTGATAATTTTATTTAGTTATATTTCTTATTTTTAATTATTGAGTTTTGCATTCTATCTGGAATACCACTTATCATAAAAATTGAAACCTACCTGAAAATTTGCAACCATACTCGCGCCAAAACAGGCGACCAATCCGACGTACATCGCGATCGTGCTGAGCATGCGAAATCGTCTCTTCCGCTTCTGCAGATACTGCTTGCAATATTCGACGATCTGCCGATGCCGAAGATAGATGCTAATCGCCACTAAAACCAGCTATACGGATTAGCTCAAAGTTTGTATCATGCAAGTTTGGTCCGAAAACTTACTTAGCAGAGCGGTAATGTTGAGCAGCTGAGCGAAGATGCAGCTTTCGGGCACCAATGCACCCGTGTCGCTGATGTAAGGCCATACCACGGTCACGTGATCGTTGACAACGGCGATGCCATAGCTAGAAATGGCCTCGATTCTTCATGTCTCACAAGACGCTGCCGGATCGTACATACCAGACAAGAGACGTGGATATCATCAATGCGCCGGTGAGAATCGGAAACAGGAACACGCGAGTAAGCATACTGGACAAGATGAACGGCACAGAACAAGAAGCGTGTGAAGCTGATTACGCAAACTGTGACAACAGTAGAGCTTTTGACGCCTAGCTGGCAGCTATTCTACGTAGTGAACACGAAAGCGTTCTGCACGTTTTCTTGCTGGGAGTGTTCGCCAATGACGTGCTTTTATTGTGTGTGACTTGGAAGCGGAGACGGTGATAAGCTTGCAGCACTGAGATAGAAAATTCTATCGATTTATTCAGTCGATTTGATTTCGTAATGTGGATTCGATTATCGAATTGGATCAAATCGAATCGATTTGATTCGAGTTTAAGCGATTCTATCGTGGTCCGGTAGTTTTTCAGCAGAAAACTTCCGGCCCACACGATATTTTAGTCAAATCGATTTTTTTCGGAAACGAGTAGCAGGACTTCTAAGAGAAACATTGAGTCGAAATTCATCCATTTACAGCGGCGGCGTTCCGGCGTTGTTATTACTCACTCCCGTGTAAAGTCATACAGAAGATTCAGTCGTTAATTTCTTTGCACAAGACCAGACAACAATACACGCGAACATATTTATAAGCTAGCGACAAGAGCGTTTCTCATCAAGTCAATTGCGCCGGGGACGTCGGGTCTGCGGACTTTGTTGAAGAAGATGCGGTGCCGTCGTCGACCGTCTTCAGCCTCGGCAACGGCTCAGCGTTGAGCACAAGCTTCGGTGGCATAACGTGGGCGTGGCGAAGTTCGGCCGCGAACGTCATGATGAAGACGAGAAAGCAGACGGTAGCCAGCCACTCGGAAGTCGTCGTTGCAACAAATCTCGAATAAGCCTAAAGAAAAAAATCGATAATTCAGGCCTTAGGAAAAATGGTAACTCCATCATATATGGATGGCCTTTGGGCATAAACTAAAGTTTACTTATTCGTTTATAATTTAATTTTTTTTTCAAAAAATTTTCAAAAACATGAAATTATGAATTATAATATTTTTATTTTAGATTCGAACAAAAAATCAATCGTGATTTTCTTTCTGAATCAAACCGGCGCATAGACGACCACCTACAGCATCGCTCGGATTGATGCGAAGAGGAAGTTGGAGAGATGAGTTCGTCGACAGCGAATATTTGGCATGGAAGTCTGTCTGGTTAGCGAGCACTACAAAATTTACGGAAGACAGTACTTGTAGTAATTAGCTGAACGGTCTCTGCGCCTACTTGAGGCGAGGAAGCCGCTTCCGACGAAGCAGAGGACGAGTCGGACGTGCGGCATGCAGCTACAACCGGGCAGCGGATAGGCCGACATGTAGTAGCTGAAGACGGTCTGGATCCAGCAGTAGGCGAGGCCGACGTAAAACGCCAAGCAGATTCCAGTCATGTGCACAACTGAAATAGCAGTTTCCTACCGAAAAGAAGGAAATTTCATAATAAGTCATATACCGTCAATTTTTAGGTAATTTTCCGTGTATATTAATAAATTCGTTAAATAAAATAATTTAATAATTGAACTAATTAATTCACCGATTTTGGTTGTCTAATTTTATGTCTTGTTTTTATTTCGTCAATTTCAATTAATTTTATAATTAATTTTCAATTTAACTAACCAACAAATTTGAAAACAAAATTGATGAATGAATGAATAATTCAATTTTAAATTCAAGTTTAGTTGTATTAACGTTTAATTTAGTTCAATTTATTTGTTTTTGACTTTTATTAACTTTTATTTCAGTGCAGATTTTAATGTAGGTTCAGCCATTTTTAATGAATAAAAAAGTTTAAAACTTACCTGAAAATTTGCGGTCATACTCATGCCAAAACAGGCGACCAATCCGACGTACATCGTGATCCTACTGAGCATACAAAGTCGCGTCCTTCGCTTCTGCAAATACTGCCTGCAATACTCAACGATCTGGTGATGCCGAAGATAGATGCTAATCGCCACTAAAATCAGCTATAGATTAGAACGATGAGCTTGATATCATGTAAACTTTGTTCGAAAACGCACTCAGCACAGCGCTAATGTTGAGCAGTTGACCGAAGATGCAGCTTTCGGGCACCACGGTGCCAATGTCGCTAATGTAAGGCCATACCACTGTCACGTGGTCGTAGACGACGGCGATGGCATAGCTAGAAAAAACCAGTTTTTCGTGTCTAGCACGGACTGCCCTGATCGTGCATACCTGATAAGAAACGTGGACATCATAAGGGCGCCAGCGAGAATCGGAAAGAGAAATACGCGAGTAAGCATTTTTGACAAGACGAACGGCTCAGAACAAGAGAGAGGTGTGATGATTACGTAAATTGCGACACGGTTTTTGACGCCTGGCTGGAGCTATTCTTTTACGTAAGCGGCGTCTGATTGCTGCGAGTGCTCGTCAGTGACGTGGTTTTATTGTGTGCGGCTCGGAAGCGGAAACAGCGATAAGCTAAAGCGTTTTATACGTAATAAAAAGCGACAAGCTCGATAAAACTAGCTCGATCAAGTAAGCAAGCCGGGTCTTATGCCATACAAGCCGTTTCGAAATTTTTTGGCTTGGATATTTTGTTCTAGCTTCGATGGGATTTCGTCATTTTTTGCTCATTTTTGCTTTGCTTTTGCTTCGTCATTTTTGGTGTTTTGAATTTTTGGCATTTTACTTCCCTTTATATTCTTAAATTTTCGACTGTGCTTATTGACTTGCTATTGTCCATATTGTCTTGTTTTCAGACATTTTTTTATTTCGGATGGCATTTACGACTGCTGCAGACGTGACGGTCTGATTTTGAGGGTTTAGCGACTTTTAGTATTATTTTTTGGAGATTTTTCCAAACATTTTTTTCGATAAAAATTAAGAGTCAGTGCGAGTTTCAAGTACAAGCATACTACGTAATTGCACTAACGTCAATTAACAAATGATCCAGCCGTCCATGTCAGTTTTTAGCGCCTTGTCCCTCCAGTCCGCACTGTCTAATTTCTGTCCACATGAACGTGGAAGAACGACCGGATGTAGCCGTACACCTGCATGCTTGCGAGGAGAACGTACGCCAGCCACACGGTGGTCAGAACGACGACTGACGCCACCTTCGGCCCAAATGGCCCACCGAGTTCGGCGCGTCCGAAGAAGCGCAAACGCCGACGGGCGAGAAGAATGAGCGCGCACGACGTTGAGAGGACGAGATAGAGGACGACGTTGTAGCCGATCATCTCGGCCCGAATCTGGAACGTTTCTCCCCGCATGTGCCAGTAGAGCGTGGCGCAGGTCCACGGCAGGCCGAGACCGAGGAAAACGAGCACCGCGTTGCTGCCGTTCACGTTGCCGATGGCGTCGTCGGCAGTCGGCTCGCGAATCGCCGCGATTCGGGACGCGAACGTGTCGGGCATACTCGTGCCGACCTGCAGAATGAGACAAAAAATTCCGACACGAGACAATTTAGCTTGATGATACTGTAGGATGGGTTCTACGTTTGTTCGGTCAGATTTATCGAATCCATCGAAGATTCAATGAGATTCATCGAAATCCATGGACTAGTAAACGGGATTAATCGAAATTGAACGACGATTCAACGAATCATCAATGATATTAATCGAAATCCATAGAAAATTGGAACATATTCGTCGAATAGATCGAAGATTAGATGAGAATCATCGAAATGAGAAATCCGTCATGGATTGGAAGAGTTTCCTTGAAATTTAATTTGGAATCAAAGACATGCAAAATTCGTCCGACATCTGATGAGATTCGTTGAAAATTTGACCAGATGTATATTTACCGAAATTCATCGATAATTCGATGGGCATAAATCATAAAATTGTGCCGTTCTAGAACTTGTTCTGTAATTTTTTATGTGAACCCTGCAGCTCATGCAAAAATTATTGCATCAGCATGTAGTGTTGGTGCATTTTGTAGCAGTAGCGCTATTTTTAACTACAAAGCCTACCGCCAGAAATGTCACTCCCGTGACCATATCGCGCATGCCGATCAGACACCCAAAGATGGTCGCAATGTCGGAAACGATAGCCGTCTGCAAGCCGATCATCAGGAGCGCCAGCACGAAGGTCGCATAGCCGCCGAACACTGTTCGCGGTACGAGAAAGGAGAAGCACACTTTCCAGAACAACGAGACGACGTGAAGAAGATACTCGCACCACGTGGCCGGATGTGCATGCGCGACGGTGGCACCAAAAATCTGCTTCTTCCACTTGTGCCAGATGCTTTCAACGATTTTCGGGGAACCACTTTCTGCCATCTCCATAAGGTACTGGGTCGACGCGTTTGCCGTCAGCTGCCCATTGGCCGGTTCAACGACGGTCGTTTCATCGAGTTCGATCGATTCTGCGTTCTGATTGGCTGCTGGTTCCTCGTGACCAACGTTGATTGGTTGGACTACGTTTTCATTGGATGAGACTCGATCGGCGATATAGGAGACAATAATGAAGACGAAGAAGAAGGTGAGCGTTGCGAGTGCTTCCCAGACCTCGATCGTGCCTGGCGTGATGACGAGCATGACGAGTAGGATCCAAAGGTAGGCGAAGATCGAGAACGCCGTTGTGATCGCGTAGACGAGAACGTGCTGAATCTTTTTTGTCTGGCCATTGGGCACGGCGAGCACGCAAGCGGCGGGGATCATCATTTGGTTGAAGGCGGCTGAGCCGATAATGGTGCCCGGACCGAGGTCGGTCATTTTGAAACCGTGGCCTAAATCAGATTTTTTCCTTACTAGGAGAGGGATTTTCGATGCTGTCCAAAACCATAATAAATAAATAAATAAGTAAATAAATAAAATTCGACGTCGTGTGTTGGCACAAACTGTTCTACCGCAGACCTACCAAGAACGTCGACAAGCGCAAAGAGGATTTCAGGTGCGCTCGTTGCTAACGCCATAAGCATTAGATTAGCAACCGTGAGGTTCCAGACTTGAACCTTCCTAGAGCGGGGCGTATCATGCTGCTTATTCCCCAGCTCATTTGGGATGCAACAAAGTGGAATGCGAATTTTCGTGAATATTATCTGCTCGATGGCCTCCATGAAAACGCTCGTTCCAACAAAAATGCCGACGAACATGAAGAGAAGTGCGGCGAAGTACAAAACAGCGCGAACAGACGGTGACCATTTACTTTCGTCGAAGATAGGCAAGAGAAACGTTTGTAGCTTCAAACAGCTTTCTCTGGCGATCGCGAGATCGCTGCTTTCGTTTTGGTGTTGCATGTTGGCTTTTGCAGTAAAGTTTTTTGTGCAATGAGAGAAATTTGAGGAACGCTGTTGACTGTCATGCGGAAAATGACTTCGTTTTCAATGGCTGTCAGCAATTTGCCGCTACAGCTCAGATTGCGAAATGAGTACTGGATTATATTACTCGTATTTGCGTTGCGGGAGCGCCCTTTATTTTTGATGGGCATTACACTTTTGTGACGTACGTAACGTCACCTTGTAATACCCATTTCCGTCGCAGTAAAAAAATTGAAAAAAAAAAAACAAATCCCACTGGCTACACATCATTGTTTCTACGGAACACCTCGTCTCAAGGTCACGTGATACGGGCCGGCTTAAACATGAGGGCGGGGCTCGAGCTGTCAATCAAACGCAACGACCAGTCTGGTGTTCGTTAACGAAACTTAGTTGGGTGCGAAAGGACTGACCTCAACTGGTACGGCTGCGAAACGGCTATCGCTATGAAAAATTTTATTTTGGAAGACAAGTGATGACTGACCTGCCAAAAAGAGTTTTGAAAAGCTCGTATAATTCCGGCATTCTAAAGTTATGATTGAAATAGTTTTTGAACAACTTGTCAAGGATAGAGGAATATTTTTGGACGACCTTTAGTTTTTTGTCTTCATAATAAAAATTTTTCCTATTATGTTCTTATTATTATTATCCCCTAATTATTATTATCCCATAATTATTATTATCCTTTAATTATTATCCTCTTATTATTCCCGAAAAATTAATTCTTATTATCCTCTAGGTCACATATTAGATTTTGATCTTAGTTTTGCCTAAGCAACCTAATTACCAGATTTGGACCCAAAATTACAACTACTACCACTAAAGTTATCGTTATCACAGACAGACGGACACGAGCCACCGCACAAAGTCTACACGGTCCATCAGTGCGCGCAAAACACATTAGCTTGTGTACGGCGCCTGCCCCGCTGACGCTGGTCTTGCGCAACACTTCGTTCCTTCGTGCGCATAACGTGCGAAGCAAGCATTGTATGTATCATATGACTAGTTGAGTCGGCAAAGCCGCAGAAGACACCCTCTGATTTAACAGGGTTATAGTAGCGTTCTATTGATTAGCAGCGCATGTTCGGAAGTGCAAAATTCATAATCCACGCAAAGTTCTGCATCGATGTGATCATTTCCCACTCTCGAGTAAGCCAGGAGGATTATAGTGGCATTCTACCGATTGTCTGGAACGTGAGTGGTAACCGGAACACTTCTGCAACACTATACCGGTACAAATAATAGCGAAACTCAAGGCTAAAAATCATCGAAAAACGTTCTGGAAAAGCAAAAAATACTTCTGGAAGACATGGAGCCCTTTTTCTCGAACATTAGTTGAAAAATGTTCTGGAACAGTTGAAATACCGACGGAACACTATGCGCAGTCTCTTAGAGTTACCCATTAACTTTCAAAATTTTCGCGCGAATGACAGGTGAGAAGAAAGTGAGAGAAAGGGGAAAAGTAGGAAGAAAGTTGAACGAAAGTGGGGCGAAGTGGGAGCAGAGTGTGGAAAATAGTCTTTCAACCAGTTAGTCATCCTTTTTCTCAGGCACGTAAACGCGCTTCATAGGATGCGAATAATATATAGGTGCATCCTGCTATCGCGTTTCAAAAGTTGCGTTTGCAGCATAGCGCGAAACTCGTACGGACCATCCACATATCATGCAAAGATTGAACTTTCGACCATTCTCCCCAAGTAATCAAGCTTAACATGCGTGTGCTATACTTTCACAGAGGATAATAATTGGTCTGAGACCTCCCCATTAGTAGACTATGTAGTGATATATAGACGAGCTGTGTGGGCGTGCATGCGCGACTTGTCTACAGGCTAAAACGTTTGAGAGCACATTGCAAATCCACGGGCGACCTCTGTGAGCGTGCGTGTTGTGTACGAAAAAACGTTTCTCAGCACATTTGAGCCGCCAGGATGCCAACGTTTAAACTGAACACAAATCTGAGTACCGAGAGAATCCCTGAAAATTTTCTCAAAACAACAACGTCACTGCTGGCGAGCTTACTCAAGAAACCCGAAGAAGTTAGTACGCGAACAACCCGAACGCAAAATTCGCCTTACGCAACGACGTCGTACCTCTCTCTCTTTTAGCACATTTGGGTTCACGTGGTCGCAGACCAAAAGATGCTAACGTTTGGCGTCGGTGGAAACCCAACAGCGCCCTGCGCCTATGGAAAACTAATCGCAATCGGTAGCCTTGGAGCAACCGAGAATAAGGGTCACATTGACGCAATCTCAAAGCATATAGAAGAAAAGCTTGGAATTCCGCCAAATAGGTAAAAATACGAGTAGCATTATCGAGTCTAAAGAGGCACTGTTTCTAACGAGGGAGACTCGATGCACAACGGGTGCGGGCAGCCCGTCACCGATTTGGCTCATTTTTGCACCAAACGTTATCCAATGCAGGCCAGTAACTTTGGCCAAAATTTTTGGCCAGGCGAGCAAGCGAGTCGCAGTAATCAAATTTTTCGTGAATGTCACTTGTTTGAAAATCGCATTTTTAACGATGCAACTTCGACAAGCTGCTTCGAAAACAGATTTTGACGTTTTTGACGCCGCGGATTGCCGATGATACGAAGTTTCGCTGTCGATGTATTTCATCCCACACGACTCACTGTCGATGTATAGGAGAAGCGGGTTTATAAGAAGCGAGAAGCAGCTTTCAGCAATGTTCAGAAATTTCCGTTTTTGATTTTTTTGAAAGCCGTGTTTTTACTTACCAAGAACTACTTTCAGTCCGTAAGATAGTCCCTTGAATTCTACATGCAATCTGTTCTATCGGGGTTCAAAACTAGATATGCGTTTTTTGGAAAATAGCCTCAGAGATGAGTTGGCAAAGCCGCGATAAATCGCATCCTGTGAGTTTGCAATTGTCTAGTGATCGAAGGAATGAACGGATCATGCTAAAGTTTTACCTGCAGTATTACCGTGCTAAACATGTGTTTCCTGAAAGTGCAAAAGTGCTCAACCGTGTAGCAATCTCGTTCGACTTTATCCCTGAGATGCAAATGAAGTCTTATTTGAGCACGATACTTGCTACGTAGCTATCGTAAGGGGCTTTCCATAAAAGACGTCCGCAAAAAATTTGAATTTTTTGACACCCCTCTTGTCCACAAAAGCTGCTTTCCCCATGTGTTAAAATTAACGTTATTTCCGCTCCCTTGACGAAAAACCAGCTCCCCTCCCCTTCCCTCAGGCCGGATGTCTTTTCTGGAAGGCCCTTAAGTAAAAGTTGGATTTAAGCATTATCGGCTGTTTCATGTAAGGAAGCAAACGATATTCGCGTTTGCTGTGCAGGTTATTCGTCCAGTTTGAAGACTTGCCCGGTTCGAATTGTGGATATAATGGAACGACTCACTAGTCCATAGTGCAGCAACGACGTTGCCCTGTGGCTCGACGATAACTGTGTACTTTTGAGACGTTGCCAAACGACTCACTAACTCTACTTACATCTCGTAGCTATGACATTTTGCGTTCTGCATACATAATGCATATCGTAAGCAAAACATGCTGTCACAATTTGATAAAGTAGTCAACGCATTAATACGCGTTTCTTATTTGCATAAAAGATGTCTTCGAAAAAATTTCAGCCCGATAGCTTGCTTATTTCGAAAGTTATCGTGTCGTCGGACAGACGGACGCACGGACGGACACATCCGACCGCATAGGGCACGTTGACTACTATTTCCCCTGCTCCCCCAAACATCCTCTGAAGATCCAATAAGAACTTGATCCTAGGTTTGGTCCAAGGTATCTACATACAAAGTTTCAGCCCGCTGGCCTTCTTATTTCAAAAGTTATGGTACAGCCACACAGACCCGACCCAGGCAATAGGGTCAATGATGTGCGTTAGTGGGCTTAAAATGGCACATCTCGATTAATCCCCGTGGGGATTATTAGCTATATTGTAAAAACGTTTGCCCAAAATAGCAAATATGAAACCATTCCCGGAGATTAGAAAGTAAGACTGTGTTAAAAAGATTTATGCAGCAAAATATGTAAGAAAACCCTGAACAAATAGTTACTGAACATCCACAAATTTCTCGAAATCTTCATCTTCATGGGCGACGTGTCTTTATTCGTCAGGATCGCCGTCAGCTTGCATCGGCTTATCGTGAACCATGACCGGCATGATCGACGCAGCGCGCATTCGGAGATGTCTCTTTGACGGCGGAAGTCGCCTCGCGGCTGTGCAGCAGCGTACGAGTGTGAAGAAGATGAAGACGGGAACGTGGATGAGAGCCAGAAGGCTGCCGCCGAGCCAAAGACCTGGAAAAAAATCAATAATTTACCACAACGGTTTCGCGATACCGAGAAGTCGAAGTCATACCAAGACTGGCGCCAAACGAGTTCAGAAAGCCGAGCCAGTCCATTGTCACGAAGCTCGTCGTCAGTGGATACGTGTAGCTGCCAAGCGAGATCGATACGGACGTCGGCCCTGTGCCGGTCGCTGACGAATCACTACAGCCGCATTGCTGATTCGTGCTTTGCGTGAAGAGATACCTGGAAGAGAGAAGCTTTGCTAGAGCACCTGACCCAGATCGCGTTTCCTGCGCGCCGCACTTTTTCGACTAATGTCACATGAGATTTTTAAAATTGAAAAAGAGTTTTAATTTAATTAATTAATAAAATCGAAAATGGACCAAAATTCATCAATTAAAATTATGATAAATTGATTCTTCTCATTTTAATGTTTTAGGAAAAGGTTTTGAAAAGTTTCGCACGTCATTCGCACTTTTCCGAATAATCCCCTCCCGAATAAATCCCAAATGGTCCGTAAAAGTCAACAGGCACGGCTTGAGGACATCGACAGCAATTGTTGAGACACTACACGTGTAGCCTCTTGCCTTACGTTTTCATGCCACATAGTGTATGCAGTTCAACTATGAACTTTGGCTACCATGTCCTGTCGACTTTTTACGGACCCTTTAGTTTACAAGGAAACAGGTAGCGTACTTTGTCAGCGAGCACGCCGGCGGACACGCCGCTTCGCATGCCTGTTCGGTGCTTATGTTGCCACTGTGCGCGCTAAGGCACGCCGCGGTTCTCGGTTCAACCTCGTAGAGGAAGCACGGGCTCGACGACAGCGACTGCGCGCCGCAGATTGGCATATTCGCAGGTCGCGCCGCGCTCGCAAAGTAGGCAAGCGGCCAACACCCGCACGCTGCCGAGATGAAGCTTGCTTCGCACGCTTCCTGGCAAGCGAGCGGTGAGCTCGCCGACGAGCAGGGTTGAGAGGGGGTGCTTATCGTGTTGAAGACCCCCGTGATTTCCGCCTGCACCTCGATCTGACTTCCGATCGGCGCGTTGATGATAGAGTTCGAGGTGCCCGTTCCGAGGACGCCGTCGCCGCCCGAGAAGTCGACAACGAGCCCGAACGAGAGGCTGCTGCTGTTCAGCGCTGCGTAGAACGCTTGAGGCTGGGCCTCGATTGTGAGCTTATCGTTGTACTTCTCGAAGAGGGTGAGGTTGCTGGGCAGATTCATGCAGATGACCTCGCGGTTGACGTTCGATGGGGTGGGGCCAACCCAGACGATGTTCTCGGACTGGCAGATACTATAAAAAAACTAGCTAAAGGCTTGAGGCTGGGTAGAATAGAACACCGGACAAGATGTGATGCTAATCGGAACTACGAACGCATGAGGGCATGTATAATAGAGTTAATGAGCCAAAACCGCCTCCGGTGATTTTCATCTCTAAAGAACTTAGGACGTTGCCTAAGACGGTCCAAATTTTGGTCAATTTCGAGGGACTGTTCCGGCCGTGTCAGAGAGTACCACAATAAAGTTGAGCGCTACGTAGAACTCTGTCTTTACACTGTAGCACGGGGCCTACCTGTCGGCGAACATCGAGTACGCGGTGTTCGCATTGGCACTTAAGTAGCTCGCCGAGATCTTCATCTGCTTGCAGACGCTGATCGCGACCATCTGCAGAAGCGATTCGTAGTCCGTTTGCCTCCCAAGATAGGCGTAGATGTGGCGCAGGAGGGTGCCCGGACTCTGGAACCATGTGTTGAGGTCGTTGTCCGGTACGACGCCGCATCCGGGAAGCGTTGTTGCCGGTGTACTCGTTGTGGTCGTCGATGTCGAGTGAGTGGTGCTAGTGGTGCTGGTGGTCGTGGTCGTGGTCGGCGTCGTCGTTTGAGTCGTCGAGGTTGTCGTTGGCGTCGACGTGGACGTTGTAGAAGTGGTTGCTGTCGAAGTGGTTGTTGGTGTTGTTGTTGTTGAAGTTGACGTTCCACCGCCGCCACCTCCACCGCTGAGGAGACCTAGAAGGCCGCCGAGGAGTTGTCGGCGACGTCGGCGGCCCGTACCAATGCCGCCGCCGAGCAGGCCACTGATTGTGGCTGGAGAAGCTGTGTGACCGCTTGTGGTTGACAGTGTAGTCGCCGTGAGACCACCGCTTCCAGTGGTTGTCGCAGGCGTTGTTGTTGAACTCTGTGGCAAGCGGACAGTAAAAATTTTCACGACGTCAATTAGGGCCAAAAACGCATCTGGTCGTTCTCGCCGCGAGGCTCAACATTTGGAAAATTGTCTCAAAGCAGCTATTGGAAAAGGTTTGTGGGAAGGCGCCGAAATATTGAAAAAATTTGCATCAAAGAACAAAACGTTGAAACTTTGACCAAAAATGTAAAAATTTGCTGAAAATATTTTTTCTCCTTATTACACGGGGCAAGGAGCATCTTTGGGTCCAGGGAGGATGTTTATCCAAGCTTATTCCTGTCTTCATACCTGTTGTGTAGGTGCTCCAGTTGTAGTGGCGGTAGCGGTGGCGGCGGCGGCAGTTCCCGTTGTAGAGCTCTGCGCCTGCACCGTCGACGTCGACGTACTCGCCAGCTCCGTGGTCGAGTTCAAGCAGGCCGTATCATTGTTTTTAAAGTAGCAGTTCGCCCCCTCCGTGAGGACTCCCAGTGCCTCCGAGCTCGTCGCCGCGCTGGTGTTGTCCCAGTCGAAGCTCGCCGAGATCGATTGCCCACTGAGGACAGTCTGTTCTGGCGTCATCGCCGCAAAGAGTGCGAGCAGCGCGATATAGGTCATCATCGGGTCACTCTGATCGGCGATGGTCTGGAGCGCGTTCGGGAGCTCCGCCGCGAGCGTCTGTGGGCTGATGTTCATTTCGAAGAGGCTCGAGTCGAAGCCGATGCACACGAGTGGACTCGGAATGCGCGTACTCTGCACGAGAGTAACCATCGTCGAGGTCGGCTGCGAGAGATAGTAGGTGAAGAGCTGGACGGCGTCGTGGATTGCGAGACCGACTGCAGCGAGGGTGAGGAGGAACCAGAGGACCTTCTCGACTCGGTACCACGCGGTCGACATGAGCTCGAATCCGTGGAACGGCGTCCGATGCCAGTAGCTGATGAACCATTTGCCGACGTTCTTGCGCGTGAACGCGGTGTCGCTCGCGTTGTCGTGTTCGGCTTTGTGGTGGTCCATTTTTCTGCGATGGAAGACCTCTGCTTCGGCTGTTGTTCACCACTTGAAGTGGGTGCTTTTGAGT
>JAQGBB010000079.1:0-28723 GCA_034691745.1 Prismatolaimus dolichurus
GGCAATTTTCTGCGCAAACGCATACGACCATTACACCCTCCATGCTTTGAGGAGCAAAACGAGCTACTACACGACTGCGCAGACAAAGTATTACTTGCGCAGTTTGTTTTACAAATTTTGGTAAATCTACTTGACTCTTTAAAATCGAAAAACTTTCGTAACGTTTGACTGGAGCGTCGCAGCAAGCTAAGTGATAGCTTGCCAGAATCGCAATCCAAAGGCTATTCTAACGGTGCTATTCGCTTGCATGAGGGCGTGGGGACACTATATGGAAAGAAAGTGGAGAAAACAGGAAAATAAAAAATTGAATTTTGTAAATTATGTTCAAAATGAATGTTAATGCTTATCGGGTTGGCAAAATGGGGCGCCCAGCCCCATCCCCCCAATGGGGCAAATTTAAAAAAATGCTCCCCAATCACCAACGACATTTTTCCAAAAAAAATCTGCCATTTTTTGAGAATTTTTTAAAGTTTTTCTCAAAATTCCGTTGTTTTTGATCAAATAGCGTCACCGAATCGTTCTGTTCACCAGGACGTACAATTTAGCACTCTTAGTAATGCATATTAGCTTGGTTTCGGTCTTAAACAATTTTTGTCTCTAAATGGGACGTCCTATAAGGATGGGGGCGGCAAAACTCTTCCCCCCCCCCTCCCAACGCCAACCCAAATGTCTATCTGATGATCTGGAACGATTTCAAGGCGGCCGGCTACGCAACGCTTTACGCCGAGGACTCCGTCCACGATGGAACGTTTCAATATCGCCTGAAAAGGTTTCGATCGACAACCACCGATCATTATATGCGCACCTTCTACGTCGAGATGTCACAAGGACACGTCGCTGATTGTCTTGGTCATGCGCTGCCTACGAGTTCTACTTCGACTGCATTCGTCACTTTATGGTTGTTTATCCGAAACGATCAAAATTTGTCTTTTCAATCTTTGGCCTCAGTCATAACGATCCGAACAGAGCGAGTATGGTCAACCACAATCTGCTCGCGCATCTTCGTCACGACAACGATTCGGGAATTCTCAGCTAGACGATTCTCATCGTGATGGGCGATCACGGCCTCAGCTTCGGTGCCTTACGCGGAACGCAACAGGGAAGTTCGAAGAACGCCTTGCGTTCGTTTCGATTACAATTCCGTTGCGAATCCGGGCGGAGAATCCGCGAATCGTTCGCCAATTTCCACTTCACCCTTCGATCGGTGCTGAACATCTCAAGCGAATCGCCGATTCCGTTGCTTGAGCGGCGAGGAATTTTCCTCTTCGACAACGAAGTTCTTCGCGAACGCGGCTGTGAACACGCACAAATCGAACCGCATTGGTGCACGTGCTTCGACTGGAATAAAATCGTTCCCAATGGATACGACTGGCGAAGACGTTGGTCGATCGAATGAATGAGGTAACGGAGTCGGAGCGATCCTACTGCGTCGAGTTTCACCTCGAGTGAGTTCAGTATTCGAATTCGCACCAAAATCAGCGCTTCTCGACTATCAAAAGGCGAAAGATCTGGAAGGATTAGTTCCCGATCTAAGTGACAAGGTGACGGCGACGTCACTCCTCTATCAGCTGTCGGTTGTCGTCTCGCTGGGAAAGAATTGCTACGAGACGAGATCGAGTTCCACGCTGCGAAGAACACGATTCGCAAGTTGAAGATCGAGGATTTTAGTATCACGAGCTAGTACGGCGAGAAGCCGCTCTTTGTGCTCGCGAAGAACGTGTTTCTGGTGAAGTTCTGCGTTCGATTTCAAGGCGGCCGGCAACGCGACGCTCTTCGCCGAGGATGGTAATCACCATGGAAAGCCAGCATGGAAAATGGCGCTGCGTACAAAAGCGATAATGTAATCGTTTCATGAAGAGAAATAGCGCACAGACCGTACTTTTCGGTTCGCTTTGACGAACAACAGCTTCACGGATGTGTTCTTGAGATCGCTTGCAGTATGAGGCAAAGACAAAGATTTGATTTTTTGGGTTTTTTTCTTTTCGGTTTCCAGGATCTTTCATTCAGCTTTCACAAAAGTGGAATACAAGGCGGCCGTCGAGTGTCACTTCAACGAGAGACCGAAAAACTCAAACGTCGCTCGCCCTAGCTGAGAAACGCTGAATGACCATCCTAGCTTGCTCCTCTTTCTTTTGAGCACAAGCTCCTCCCCAGTTATCCGTCAAGTTGACTAGTCTAGCTGTCTGGAAGCTAAAAGCGACACCTCTCGCCCACGAGTAGAAACAACGCACACAAACAGTACTGTTGACACAGAACAACTCAAGCACAACATCGTGCTTGCAGCGCTAAAAAAACATTCTCGCAAAACGCGCGCAACGCATATGTATATAATTTTACTATATGCCGAAAAATGTAAGAATTGAAAATAAGTCTAAAATCGAATCTTTTAAAAAATTTCGATGCGTATCAGCAACTCGGCGTACTTGTCTATGATCGACTAGGCGCTCTCTAAGTTTCGTACGCAGTGACGGAGTCACAAGCCTGTCATCCCAAAAACAAAAATTTAAATTTTGAAACCTTATGCGTCGCTTTTTGCATGCAACGTGGAGCTAACACAGCCAGCGTAAGAATAGGAGGCAGCACTGGTTGGATTTGGTCTATCCCCCTAATCTCCCCCTGTATCCCCCTCATCCCTCCGTATCCCCCGACCAGCAAATGCCGAGGACGCCTAGAGGATCACGGTACAGTATGGCGCCTGCCGAGACGCGAGTAGGCTCAGTGTTCCGGGATGTTCCAGACATTTTTTGGAGTTTTTTCAACGGTCGGATGCACTTCGGCTTCGCCAGCTTACTTGTCAGTGTGAGCTCCAAATGAGTAAATACTTCAAGAAGCTAAACATCACACTTCTACTACTGCATTAGAAATCTCACCACCTCCGCGTTACCGTCCAGCTCCGCCTGCGCGAGCGCTGTGCGGCCATCAGGGCCGACGAGCTCCACGTTCGCGCCGTACTCGACAAAAAACCTGAACTGCCGGCAGACTCCTCGCCGCACAGGCCCTCATCAGCGGCGTCGATTGCTTGTAGCCGATAGCGTTGATGAGCTTCCTCGCCCCGCTCTCGAGCAGGAAGCGAACCATCTCCGCGTTACCCCTCTCCGCCGCCAGGTGCAGGACAGTGTCGCCGTCCGGTCTCGTCTCAAAGAGTAGGCTCTTCATCCGTTTGAGAAGATACTTTGCCGCTTCAATCTGATCGGCGATGACTGCGCGCATCAGCACCGTAGACGATCTGTCGTCCTTCGCGTTGATGTCTGCCCCTCTCGCCAGCAGTAGCTTGACGATCTCGACGTCCCCACTTTCCGCAGCGTGCAGAAGTGCGCTGGATTGATCGGCAGCCCTTTTGTTCACGTCCGCTCCGCCTTCAACAAGAACGCGAGCACTCTCAAAATGACCATTGCCTGCTGCTCGCGTTAACGGCGTCGAGCTCTCATAGCCGAAAGCATCGATGATTTTCTTTGCTGTGTTTTCCAGCAAGTACATGATGACCACGGTGTGTCCGTTGTCTGTCGCTAAATGGAGCGCCGTGTCGCCGTCTGAGCAGACTTTCAGAACGTCCGCGCCGTGCTCGACAAGCAGCTGAACACATTCGAGGTGCCCGTTGAAGACAGCTTGCATGAGTGGAGTCCAGGTATTGTGGCCGCAGCGTCGATAATTTCTTTTGCCTTGTTTTTCAACAAGTATTTGATGACCAGCGTCTGCCCGTTGTGTGCCGCCATATGGAGCGTCGTGAAGCCGTCCGAGCTGGCTTTCAGAACGTCGGCGCCGTGGTCGACGAGCAGCTAAACGCATTCGAGGTGTCCGTAACAGGCAGCCTGCATGAGTGGGGTCCAGGTTTTGTAGCCGGCGGCGTCGATGACTTTGTTTGCACCGTTTACCGCAAGTAGTATTTGATGACCACCGTGTGCCGCCATATGAAGCGCCGTGTCGCCGTCTAAGTTTGCTATTAGAACGTCTTCGCCCTGTTCGATGAGCAGCCGAACGCGATTGAGGCGCCTGTTGGAAGCAGCTCGCATGAGTTCGAGATTAGGTAGGCGGTGGCATGGATGACTTTTTTGGCACGGTTTTTCGACGTGTACTCGATGACGACCGTGTGCTCCTTACGTGCCGCCATATGAAGCGCCGTGTCGCCGTTTACATTTGCTTTTGAGGACGTTGGCGCCGTGCGTGACGAGCAGCTGAACGCATTCATTGGTTTCAGAAAAACCTCGATTTTTCTCGTTTCCACTCACTGACCGAACTAATAAAATTGTGCAAGATTTTTCAAAATTGTGTAAAATCCACGTTTACTTGTGCGATTCTGGCGCAGATTTGTGCCGCGATCTACTTGAGTAAGTGGAGTTTTATACAAATTAAATTAGTTTTATTGCAGAAAAGTTATAAAACTTTTTCTTAATAAGCGATCCATAAATTACGTAACCTTAAATTTGGAATTTTTAGATTCCCTCTTTCCCCTGTCACCGTTCGTCACCTTTGGCCGGACCCTGCTCCAGAACGTGAACATAATTACCTAACCTTTGCTCCGACCCCTTTCCCTCCCAAACAGACTCGCACGACAACGTCATTGCTTGCAATTCGCCAGAACGATAAGATCCAAAGAGGACAATGGTATTCTGCAACAGCCGAGCTTAAATTTACAGTCTAGTCATCGCTTTCCTGCTCAAGCCCGATTCCCGCAAAGATCTGCAGCGGCGCCCATATCGTTTTGTCTAGCGGGGGCGGGGGTAAGGAAAGAAGAAACAATTTAACATGTGTAAAAAATACGCCGCAAGCGAAGCGAGCGGGGAAAATTTTTGCGATTTTCTATAAAATTTCATTGAAAAACATGCCGCGAGCGTAGCGAGGTCATAAACAGCACCCGTGTCTCTCAGAAAAATTTCGACGCAACACAACCACTCAACGAAGACACTATACATTATTTCCAGAAAAAGGAGGCAATCTACAGTTGTAGAGAGCGGGAGTTTAAAGCTATACGCGCCTTTCCATGGCAAAATGTGGATCAAGGTCAAGGGAACGCAGTCCTAAATCTTGAATCTTGTTGACAACAATAGACGATAGCTTTTTTGCACTTTCACGTCACCAAAAATAATTACGTAACCTTTGGCCGGACCCCCTCCCTCTCCAAATGTTCGTCACCGTTCGTAGCCTTCTTGTCGATCCCCTTCCCCCTACTAAGTTACGTAATTTATGGATGACCCCAATGTTGATGTTCGCTCTGAAGTGGCCGTACGAAAATGGACGTACGCAAGGAGGAGACGTTGGACCAAAACGTACATTTACGGACAAAGACATCTTTTATTGAAAGCCCCTATCCCATTTACGAATACCGTTAGGAATGAGCAATAAAAATCTCTGCCTCGTGAAATAATAAACTCCCGGTGCCCATTTGACATACTCTAGCTACAAGAATAGCCACAAGGAGCTTTTGTGGGAAAAAAGCCATAACGCTTGTTTGCTGCGAGAGTTAAGGTGCAAACACACAGGCATACACCTCCAATTGTATATAAGGGGATACTGAGGCTTTGCGTCAACATGACCCTAAAATTATTGTTTGCTGAAAATTCGTACACTCTCGTTGCCATGGGGACGTATCTGTCCCCGTTGGCTGATTGTCCGTATAACCAATGGAGACATATATGTCCCGCACAACAAGCTAAACTGAACGTTTTAGCCAGTGCGCATAGTGCGATGCAAAAATGTTGGCCACAGCAACTTAGCCATAAAACAATTTTGGAACACTTTTGGCGGTGCCATGCCCACTTTGTGGGGGCGTCCGGGTAGAGGAATGTGGCAAAAATGATTGGCCGACAAAAAGTTTTTATGTTTAATGTATTGTTATGGAAATAACATTTGCTAAGCGTGCACAAATAGACTTGCGTTTTATTCGTTTTGCTTATAGCAAAGGGGAAATATCTGCCCCGTTGGCCAATTGCACCTTCAGCACTAGCCACTGAGGCACAAATCTGTCCCATTAGCTAATTTTCCGCAAACGGCACAGCAGGCACAAACATTAGTGCGAATAGTGCTTCTTATATGCCAATTAAATTTTTCAATAATGTAGGATATGAAAACTATGACATCACAATTTCAGACGCACCGTATTTTTCAACATGCTGCCTCAAGCAGCGAAATTTTTTTTAAGTGTTTTCTTTTTTGCATGCGACCTCAAGCAAGCGCAGCGACTGTAAGAAAAGGAGGCTTTACTGTCCGCATTTAGATTATCCGCTTCTATCCCCATTTATCCCCCTTATCTCCTCGTATCGTAAGTGCTCCAGAGTGTTCCAGGGTGTTCCAAAAGTTTTTGCACCAGTTTTTTCTTGAACGGTCGGATGCGTTTTGGCTTCGCCAGTTTACTTGTATATCGATTCAACCAATCTCGCAAAACTTGGTTACGAAACTTACTTAAAATAATTTTCGTTACACATAAAGATTTCAATGTTAAACAAAGTAGAGAATATTCAGCATCTACCAGCTCACCTGCTGAGCGCTGCTTCAGTCGTTGCAGTGAACATATTGTGAACAACTTGTCTGCACTTTCAGCCCTTTCCTGGAATCTGCTACACATCATCGGTGTAGCACAAAACGTGCATGTAGCTAACTGGCTCACTCTTTCGTGGGCGCTACTTTGTGCTGCAGTTTGTTCAAATACTACTTAATATCTACACTGCAAACAAG
Organism: Prismatolaimus dolichurus; assembly: GCA_034691745.1. Lineage (NCBI taxonomy): Eukaryota > Metazoa > Nematoda > Enoplea > Triplonchida > Prismatolaimidae > Prismatolaimus > Prismatolaimus dolichurus. Next base: position 6,670 of record JAQGBB010000079.1, read on the forward strand.
TGAGCTAATTCGATAGCAATGAAGACACAGGTAAGCAATAAAAGACGACGACTTGCAGCAATCGCAGAGATACATAATTCTTCATTCTAAAAAGAAATATCTTCTTTACCGTTTGCCTCTGCATTTGACAATGTGAGCACACAAAAGTACGTAATCGACTGAGCACTCAACGAAACATAGCACAGACAAGTTGAAAGGGATACAAACATAAAACTTCAACGAGTAAGCAATGCACAGCACATTCCAAGATTCAAATCACAACTTACTCGTAGTAGTATCTGCAAACATAGTTAACTTAGTTTAAACTCTTCTCTCTTCTTTTATCGTGCTGATGTTATTTTTTTCTGTGAATAAATATTGATTGCATGCTGGCGGATTTCTCAAGCACACAAACTCCATTTATAAACGGTCGCATGCTGCTACAAAAAGTTAAAAAAGTTCAATTCCGCACATCAAAAAGGAAACCATATTTTAAAACGATTTTCAAATGGTGAAGCAGTGAGCACTTTCATCTTCTGTCGCTATCGAGGTTCTTGATCGAAATTCGACTACGCGCTTCGACCTAATTGCCGCTCTTCGACGTCGCCAGACGAAATAAATCACAGTCGCCGCGCAAGCGATCACGAGAACAATCGAAACACCGATCGCGCTCGACATCGTTCGCTGCTTGCTAGCAGCTCTTTCCTTCAGAGCTTGCGCATCGGCTTTCATGCGTAAGAAGGAGAACTCGGCTTCGTTCAATTCCCGCGTGAAATTTTTCGGCCCCTCGATGGACTCGTCGATCTGGCGTCGGAGACCCTTCACATATGCTTTGTGGCCCGTCTGCGCCACAAGGAGATGCTTGTAGCACGCTGAGTAGGCCATCAGGTCGCTCGCGTTCGACAGGTCGTCACAGCCGATGGCTAGGAATTGGCAGAGCACGAAGCCACCCTGCGGGCTATCACTGCCGAGCTCGGCGTCGGTGAAGTAGAAGGCCTGCGTCATGTTCGCGGGATCGCCTGGAATGCACTGACCGCTGTGGCGGACGCCACTCACCATGCTGAGGCGACTGGCCGAGAGCATGGTCAGTTTTTGCTCGATCCAGCGGCGGGTGTTCCTGAAACAGCGAAAATGAGTGTGCAATTCTTTGTTGGGTGTATGCGACTTTCTGGTTGATTCTAAATTTGGTTGAGGTCAGCCAGAGCAGGCATGAGGGCAGGCTAGAGGCTCATCCATATATGACGTCACCTAAAAATTCAAATTTTTTTTTTGACCCCCTTCCTCCTCGACAGTTGACTTCATATCTGGATGAGCCCTAGGTGCAGGATGGTTTACGCCCTAGCTGACCGGAGGAAGGGGCCACCACCAAACTGATGAAAAAGGAAAAAAATGACATTACGTCTTAAAATCCAAAATTTTGATTCTCTGTTTTAATTTTATAAAATTTAGACCGTTTCGGGCCCACTTTCCGACAATTTTTTTTGGCTCATTTAACACACTAGTTTCTCTCTAAAAATGTTACTCCCTCCGCCTGAACTAGAGCTTCCGAGCAGGCAAAGCTGGTAAAGGAGACCGCTGCATCCGCTCGAGTTTGCGCCAACAAGCTCAGGTCAAGCGCGCTCAGACCCGTGTGCGCCTCATCGCTCTGCATCGCCGTCGCCAAGATTTGCGCCCGCTCTTCGACGATCGCGAGCATAATGTCTACCGCGAGGAGGTAGTAGGGCATCGCGCTGAGCACGTCGTGGTGGTTCCTGTAGGCATGATCCTCGAAAAAGCGCAGCACACTGTTCACATCCTTGATAAAACTCGTCAGCGTCGCATCACGGTGGGTGACAGGAACGAGATTTCTCTGTTCCGCAGCGTACTCGTTACGCAGGAGATCGACGATAGTCATCAGCTTCGTTATGTACGGTTCCTTGAACTGCACATTGAGGTACTTCTCGAGATTGGTGAAGCGTTGCTGCATAGTCTGCTTGAGGTCTTCGATCAACATGTTAAAGACGCGTGCAGCATCCCAGATGTTCTTGAGGACCGCTTGTCGAAGCTCGGTGATGTCCGACTTGATGCTTGATGTCAGTGAGATTTTCTTTAATTTCGAGCATCGACGAATCGACACTGTCGAAGCGTCCGTTGACGATACCAAACTGAGTCATCATCTCCGAGTGCATGTCCTTCAGTTGATTGCCGAGTTCGCGAAACTGATCGGCGGCGCTGGATCGGAAGTCCGTAAGAAGCGTCGAAATCCGCGTCGTTGAAGCATCAATGCTTGACTTCAGATTCGCTTCGAGATCAACGAATTTCTGGACGATCTCCGCCTGATAGTCGGCCGCTTTCGTCTGCACATCGCTGACTCAATCGAAGATCCTTGTCATCTTATCGTCGGCGGCGTCGAATCGCGCTTCGGCGGCACTTCGCGCATCGGCGACCTCCGATTACAGCTTCGTAAAGAGTTCGATTGTTTCGGTGCGGACGTTTTCGACGGCGCTGCCGAGGATCTCCATTTCGCCTTTCAGCTCGCCTTTCACGGCATCTATCGTTACGATGAGGTTGTCGCGAAGCGATTTGATCGATGAATCGACCCGATCGAAACGCCGATCTACGTCGGCGAACTCGTCTTTCATTCGCTCTTGGAGGTTGTCCACTCGCGAGCTAACACCGGTTAGCTGACCCTGAAGGTTACCGATGCGCGCGTTGACCTCTCGATTATCTGTGTTCATGATTGTTGTTCGTTTGCTGCAGAAAATGCAGAAGCCGTACGCTTCACCAACTATGGCGGCGAAGAGGAAAATGTTAGCGATGTTCATAATTGCTATTGAGTTTCGAAGACTGGATAAAATTTGAAGCAACAATTCGTACGAAAGTGCAAGCTGAAGCTTTGTTCCCAAGCGCAAAAGTCATGATAAGACTATACTGTATGCTTAAACTGTGATTCACTGTGTTGAGTAAGTGTTCGCGTTGTTCAGGGAAAGACGGCATAAATGAATCAGCTCCCTTGTACTTCTGATAAGCGTGCAGTGCGGCCGCTCCTTTGCCAAAACGTCTGATTTTTTAACCGTCTGGGTCACCTTGTAATTACAGTGCACAAACATTTCTTTCTTCGAAAAAGATGATTCAGGCGATGCTTGATATGATTATCTTGGTGTTGAAGTAATTATTAGCTTGACACAATGATTCACAATGTTGATAAAAGCGCATAGGATATCGTAATACCGTAGTATTAGTGTGAATTCTACGAATTGCGTTGAATTCAATTCCTGGTTATCAAACAAGAATACGGATTTTAGCCGGCGAATGGTGTCGCCGTCAGCGCACCGTAACTTTTTGAATGGAGTTGCACCCAAATACAGTTGCATGCAACTCTATTTGTCGTGCAACTCTAATTGGAAGCTTGAAACATTTACCATAACTGCCAGGTAAAAAATTTCGCCGCAGAATACGGTGTGAAAATTTGCATCGAAAATCAGTTTTTTCTTTTCACCCGTCTCTTTGTAATGTGCATATGCTCTTTAAGCACCGAGCAATCACCAAGTAGCTGGTAAGTATCACTTTAGTACATGTGCGCTGTAAACCAAAATAATCACAAATAGAGTTGCATGCATGCAACTCTATTTGGACGTTCGAAACACATCGAAAAACACAGAAAAAATAGAGCTGCATTGCACCGCTATTCAGAAGGTTACGGTAATGAGCAGAGACTCAGACAAGCAAGCACACATAGTTTCAGTTTAGTTTGCGCAAACTACCGAAGCATCAGCGGCTTTAGATTTCGGGTTCAGATGGGGTTCATGGCTCGTGCTCGCATTGGGTCAAAACACGAAGTTTGGGCTTGCCCAAAAACCGGCCTCCGGTTTGTCATGACTTATGAAAGAAATTTTTCAGTTCTCGGCTACACTTGCGAATGAAGTTACGGCCTGACATCTGATGGGCTTATACTTTGTTGCAAAAAATGCAACACTGTCCACTGACACTGGACTACACAAGTGGCTAGAGGTTAAGCTAATCTTTTTCAAGAAGTGCTGCAACTACGAATCGTGTGGTAATTTTTAAGAAGACATTTTATTAGCAATAATTCGGTACAAAAAATACAATTTCTCAGTCAGGAACAGAACGTTTAGCACTAGGCTGCGATAAAGTTTTTTAATACAGACTCGGCTACAAAAAAAGCGTGAGTTAGCTTTAAAATACTCAGTCCGTCAAGTCAGCTGATTTTCTCTCTTCCTCTCTGATTCCGCTGAGTTACACTAGAGAAGAGATGAGACTAAAATTCGGCAACAAAGCGCCGAGCTTCTCCATGTTGCTTGCGATGCGGCGTAGCTGCTCGGGCGAGCGCTCGAAGAGCTGAAACTTCGGCCCTTGTGCAGCAACGCCAGCGATAGCTTTCAGCGGGATGAGAAGTTCTTCGAGTATTAGCAACTCCGCCGATATGGCTTTCCACGCGTGTAGCGCCGACAACTGCAGCTCGGTCACGTGCAGTGTTACTCGCTTGAGCGCTGTGGACAGCTCACGAAAACTCGAGACTCCAACTTCGTTCGACGCTAGCGTCGACTCAAGCTTCGCGACCACAGCTTGGCGCCTTTTGGAGCGGTCAGCGTTCCACGATAGCTCTGCTTGAGCGTTCTCATGCATAATTCGGCTTGTCTCAATGTCAATCTGCACAAACAGACGAAGAAGAGTGTTCGCAAATATCTTATTTTTTTGGCTGCTTTGACAGAGTGACTATATAAAAATTAAAAAGATATTTCAATATAGAGAATCGGGTATCCGAAGAATCTATTAAAAATAAAAATATTGAGCAACTTCAATTAAAAAATTAAAACACTTCAAATTTCCCACCAAAATAAAATTAAAATATGGAGCACTTTAATTCAAGTTAATTTAATTTACCTAATTTTAAAATAAATGTTTGAAAAAATAAAAAAAGATAAAAACTTTAATGAAATTTCCAACTATAATAGAATTAAAATTTGGCAACTAAAATGCTCACATTGTTAATATTTTTGACCAAGTTTTATGTCTTCACCTTTGCACCCGCGAGATTGTCTTCCGCCGTGATGACGTCAATCCTTGCATCGGTGTCGTCGCCAAAGCAGATGACGAAACAGAACGATATGGTCTTGTCAAGAATCTTTCGATACTTCTCGAGCGCCCGTTGCGCTTCGACGACTCGCTTTTTAGCTTCGCGAATTTGCTCCGCAGCTAGCTCTTCCTTGCCGTTCACTACCGCCCACTGCTGCCGAATCGTTTCGATCGTCGCTCGATTCTCTTCAACTTGGCGTCTCAGAAGCGACTGGAGCGCAGTGGAGTCCTCATTTAGAACGTTAGATCGACGAACCAACCACGCTGCCGAGATGTTCGCCCTTTTCAGGTCGTTGTAGGCTCGTCTGAATCGGTTTCGAAGCTCACGCGCAACGTCCAGGCCTCGTTCTTCGACGCTGCTCGAGTTGAGCGAAGCGAGATAGCCGAAAATTTCATTGTCGAGAAGCTGAAGAGCACGTTCGTACGGGCGGACGACGTTCTTCTTGAACTCGGCGAGAAAATGCGCTTTGAGATCATCATCTGGCTGCTGGGATGCAGAGGCTATGAGAATGAGAGCTACAGCCAATGCTAGACGCCTAGCCATCGGTCGAATTAGCTAAAATTAGACGTAGATTTTGTCGGTTTCGACTTGACGTGATTCAGCCTGCTTTAAAAAAATGTTTGAGATAGCCGATAAAGCTTGGCATCACAATTGACATGGGAACGTCGTGTTTGTTGACCGAAAGGCTTTTATTGTAGCTTATACAGTAGGTGTAGTTTCTAAGCTTATTATCTTGCAATTTCTGGTGACTAAGAGCAAACAAGCCACTACCGCGTAGCTGAATCACTAAGAGATAAAGTTGCTGAATTTCGTCCTTATTGCATGCGGTCTGTGAAGCTTGCGAGCTTTCATTATCTGTCTGGACCATCTCCTCCATCCGCCTAATGTTGACTCACGCCTGAGAAATATTCCGTCGTTTTCCAAGTGGTCTTAAAATGCAAACCTCGATGACTGTGCTTGTGAGCAAATAGGGAATAAAGCTGCGAGCCTCTCACACAGATAAGAAGGGTCTTTAGATAAGGAACGGATAAAAGTAATGAAGCAAAACGTCCAAATGTATCGCCGAACCTGTCTGATTCAGCAATAATTCAGCCCCTGGAACTGATAATTGTGGTCATCTCACTGCTTTCAGTTGGAAGAATAGAGGATCAACAAAACAGTAAGTCGACAACCGCACAAAGCATATTAGCTGGTCGAGAGCCAGACTAGTTCAACCAGAAATTTTCTTTTTTTTTGAGAAAAACGCAAAAAAACTGTCGCATTTTCGCATTGGTCATCCGATTTTAGAACGAGAGTATGCATTTTGTGGGCAATTTGCAGGCGAATCAGAGGGTGTCTTTCGTTTTTTTTCCACAAACCCATGGAGTTCAGTACTGCCATGAAAAAGGCATCTTTGCTTGATAAAAAGGGCTCGAGAGCCAGAGTAGTCCAACGGAACTTGTAACAGGCAGTTGCGACTTGGACTATTCTGACTCTCAAACTCATCTGCATGCGACCATGCATGCGACTTGGACTACTCTAGCTCTCATCTCAACTCGAGAGCCAGAGCAGTTGAGGTTGGTACTTTGGGGGCGACCTCCCCATGGAACCCCGCCCCATGCCCCTCAGCTACCAACGAGCTTTGTTCTCAAAAAGTTTTTTTTTCTGGTAGTGGTAGACAAATGGAAAATTTTTTCAGTAAAAATTATGCCCCAGTGCCCTAGAAATCGCCTCAAATTACTCCTAGTTCTTTAAAACAACCCTAAAAATTACTCTAAATTATCTTATTTTTAAGGTGTAGTCGGAAGTGGGGCAAAATAAGACCCCTATGGGGCATAAGTGTACCAACCGTAGAGCAGTCCAAGTGGTTTGCGCGTGTATCTCGCTATATCGCGGAAATATTTTCAAGCCGTAAACACTATTCGACATGAAATGTTCTCTTGAACAATTTTGCATCAAGATCTCGTTTTCGAAAATGTCACTTGAACGAGTCTGGCGCCCGACTAGCGATTTAGGCGAAATAAAAAATTGCGGCAAAAATTCTACAAAAATTTTTAAGTTGCCCTGCAGCGTCCGAACAGCCGCGCGGACCAACAGCTGGACGCGAACATCGTGCAAACGAGTCTGATTCAATGAGAGGAATGAGAGGACCTCGTGCCGGCGCCAAAATCGATCGAGCTTATTGGTCAACTCATGATCATTGCCTCCGGCAATATCGACTTCCCACTGGACACACCGCCGCAGGGCTTCCTCTATGTCCGTCATCCGCAGTCGTTCAAAGCGACGATGGAGCAGATCAGCAACGACGCTTGGCAGGCGTTCCGCACAGCGCACACGAACATGTTATCGATTCAGCTGAACATGGAGGCCATTCCGGCGAAGGTGAAAGCAGCAATGGGCTTCATCACGAATAAGAAACCAGCAACGATTCAACGTCTGCTGCCAATCTCTCTTCGACAAATCACCGAGCTCACCAACCAGTGCGTGCTTCTGTCCAATCAGACGACGCACGCGTTCAACCACGTGATGCTCATGCTCGGCGAAATCCTTGAATCGGCGCGGAGCACCGAAGGAACGTACGGGACGAAGCTGAGAGACGCGCGAAATGCGTTCAATCAGAGTAAAGTCGAGTTCGCCAGTACGCAAGAACGTGAAGCCCAACTGAGAGAGGAACGGGAGGTGATCAATACGGAGGTGCGCAAGTGTCAGACGGCGTACGATAAGGCACTTGACGATATTCCCATCGGCTGGAAAGCGACTGGAATGCAGCTCGGACAGCTCGTGACACTCGGAGTTAGGTGCGCAAGCCACACCGATTAAAAAAGAATTTCAATAAAACATGTTCTTATATTAAAATAAAAAATAACAATTGAAATATTTGTTATTCAAGTTCAACTGAACAATTTAACAGCTATTAAAATATTTTACATACATTGAATAAATTAAAAACAAAATAAATTATATGTTAAAAATTAAATAGATTAAATAAATTAGATAAATTAAGTATTAAATAAATTTAATATTAAACAAATTAAAAAGAAACGCTGCATCTTGTTCCTGCAGTACCGCAGTGAGTGCAACTGCCGCCCGTACCGGGACTGGCATGCTCATCATCAGCAGCGGGCCCATTGGTGGTACCGGCTCATCGCCAGCAGGCTCTTGGCGATCAGCGGATCCGGCAAGCGCGAACGCCCAGAAAGCTACGCAACACACGCTGAACGAATTCTCGAAGCAGATGAGCTTGCTCAGCGACTACCTGGCGACGGACGTGAATGCGTCTGATTTGTTCGCCAAAATTGAAGCGATCAACGCGTCGGTCGCTTATCAGAAGCTCTCACTCGAAGCGAAAGTCCAAGAGTTCCCCGCGGAAGTTGGCGACGGTCTCACGCTCGTCAACAGCGGTGCCAGCCTGCTGCAAGAGCTGCTCGCCTGTAAGGGTCTCCAAGTGATGGAATGTCTGCAAGAAAAGGCAGCCGGCGCCCGCGAACGTGTCAGCGGTATGAAAAGTCGACTGCAAAACTGGATAGCTAATTTGGTACGCTTCTTTAGAGTGAAGGAATGCTCTTGGGCAAATGTTCGAAAGTAGTGCGACTGTTCCCGTGTACATGTGCTAAAATGTTTACACGTTTTTAAAAATTTTATACTTATATTTTCAAGTTGGTAAAATTAAATTTAAAATTAATAATTTATTTTACAGTTATATTTTAAATGATGTTATGTGGGGTCAAATCTAAAACCATATCAATATAAAATATAAAATGTATAAATATAAAGTCGACAAAAATGAATATCAAGTCGACAAAGAAAGCACAATGTGTCGTATGCACAGTTTCGAATGCTCATTTAAAAAAAAAACACAAAATTGCATACGAAAACAGCTATTGGCTCAGTATAAAATTTCTTGTTTACACCTTAACTTATACGCTCCCTGGTTGATCGTTATCATCAATTTCCCGAAGTCAACTGCACCTGTTCATCCATATTTTAGGCAAAAGCCACTGGTGGCGTTTCGCTCCAATATGGCTCTACTCCCGCTTCCCAAAGCGGCGGCTTTGAAGTCGGCGCCAACGAGCGTGCCAAGGCCTACATGCAGCACCAGCTGCTCGTGAACGCCCAACGCCGCCAGGACGAGCGCCCCAAAGACATCCTCGAGGCAAACAAGGAGCTCGCGAAGATCACCACCCGCATGGCCGCGCTCGACCTCGAGACGATCACGTTCGCCGAGATCATCGACGTGCTCCGCAAGGGCATCGAAGTGCTCGGCCAGCTGCGCGCAGCGTGGGGCCGCCTCGTGCTCTTCTTCACCGAGATCGCTGCCTACACGTCGGCGTTCAGCTCGATTGAGATCCAGCAGCACTTCGCCACCTACGCGCAGCAGCTTATCGACGCCGATGATGAGGATCTCGTGACGGCCGTCCGGGGGCAACTCAAGGACGCCGTCTTCCCAATCCAGCAGAAGTCATTCTTTCTCTACACGCTTTCGAGCACTTACGTCGACGTCTCATCGCGCTTCCTCGTGGATCGGCTCGCCAGGCTGAGCCGTCTGCAGTCGGCGCAGACGCCGCAGGAACGGACGGCGCTGATGGTCGAGCTGAAGAGCGACACGGATGGGGTGACGGAGAGCATTCGAAGGGTGGCGAGGGAACGCCGGCAGGCTTTTCACGATCAAGTCGCGGCGAGGAAACGGGCACTCGAGAGCTTCCTCAATGCGAACGGGTGGCCGACGGCCGACGAGCAGGCGAACATCAATAGCGCCCTCGGGCCGGCGGAAGCGACGGCGCCGGCAGCGAATCCGTTCGACGTGAGTGGATCGGAGTATCTTTGAGATTGAATTTATAAACACTTTTAATTTAACTCTGCTCAAACTTTTGCCAAGTATTCGTAGTCCTTGTTTTAGTATAAAGAGTAACATTTCGCTGGTCTTTCATTTGAAAAGCACATTTTTTTCATTTACGTGGTAGGTACAATCTATGTATAGCTTTATTTTCAGCCTGGTCTTGCTATAAGAATTGCCATGGCCGCGCCCTATATTTTACACATATTCTTTCGACTGCACAACATGGTTGCGCCCGTGTTTTACTTGCTTGAATTCGCTAAATTCTTGTAATATTACGGTAAATTTTATAAAGTTTAAGGTGGATATTCGTTTTGTTTCGCAAAATCTCCAACTCAGTGACATCGATGTGCGATCTGCGGAAATCAAAACGCATCGCTTCAGCAGAATGTACTTTATGCTCGGAATGTCAAAACGCGCGCCACGATTCGCGCTCCCGCCTTTGAATCAGGAATTCTCCGCCACGAGGACGTCGCGTTTTATCAGTTAGTCGACATCCGGAAAGCCGGTTCCCGCGCCAGTCCCACCGAACATCGAATCGTAGAACGCCTGAAAAACCTGACAGAACGCGACGAAAAAGTTCAGGAGACACGTTGAGACCACGAGGGACGCAAGCTCTCGGTTCTTTTTGCACGGCGTGCCTCCGCTTTTGCTTGCGCTTCGTTCATCTGGTCACTCGGTGCGGGATTGCCTATGGGACGCAGCTAAAACTTTCTCACGATGATCGCAATAGCGGCGCTTGCGTACAAAAGTAGAGGGATAGCGAGAAAGAAGAGAAAAAACGTCGCCGCCGCGATGGTGATCGGTTGCGCAACCAACGCCGGGATAGAGGTCGTCGTTGGGATGAACGCCCAGAACGCTAATGCTGGCGTAGAGAATGTAGATCGCGATGGGCCAATAGAACCCGGTCGAGATAGACCGGACGTACTGATTGGACGTGTAGACGGCGGCGGAGCCCGCAAAGGGCGAGAGTATGGTATTCACAAAGCCGACGCACAGATCGATGATCTGGTCGACGCAGTACTCCCAGGCGAGTGCTTCCGACGCGGGCGAGGTGAGGTTTGGACACAGTATGAGCTATTGGCTACGCAGCCTGAAAAGTGTGGGTAAAGCCCATTCCTGAAACAATCGGTGGCGTTTGGAAAATCGAAGAGTGATATGCAGTAGTCGGTCATGAGCTTCTGGCTCTGCGAGGACAGAGTGATCGACGTGCCGGTCGTTATCGCTGTGATGCTCATGTTGTTAGCCGTTCCGTTTGTGCTTGACTTTCGCAAAAACAGCTCGATCTTGTAGTTGTATCAGACGCTCAGTGAGCGAAACAAACATAGAAAACTCACCTGCCCCTGTCAGCCAGCCTCAATCGCATAGAGATCACGAGCTTAGCTAATTGAGTTTGTAGCCGATCCGACTTATTTTGTCGCATTGGTACAGTAGCACTTAAACGAGAAAAGCCGCTGTCCTAGGTCGGTTGCCTTGGTGGCAGCAGCGTAATGTCACACAATCAGAATATAAGCTTAGAAAGTTTTCCAAGCAGTGCACAAGGTATGCAGTCTTGAAGCACTATAAAAAGCAATCTGAGATACTGGTGAACACGCAAACACACGTTTAAACTCCTTTATGCGTTCGATGTGATCGGTTGAAGTGCTCGATCGTTGAAATCGATTCATGAAAATTGAAAATTCTTATTATTCTGAAAAACGTATGGTTTCAGCTACTATTGTTACACATTGTTTGACAATGTCGTTGATATCTGACGCAAAATAAACTGCTTCACTGCCTCCAGTATGAAACAATCATTGCTCATATTTTTTCAGATGGTTTTTAAAATATAAAATTAAATGCATTACGTTATCAAAAATTAGAAATATTCAAAAATTACTTGAATTGATCATCGACTTTTAGAAGTATTAGGTTATCTGTCTTATATATATTATGTGTAATTATGTAATAATTTTCACCACAACCTCGCTCCTCCTCGTGTGCGACATAATATGCCCCTGAAGTACATTTGTAGTTATTTTTACCAAAAGAATTTATATAGCGCTTTTTGTTCGACGTCAGTTTTTACGAGAAATACATAATGACGGGTGTCTGCGGCTCTGAAAGTAAGTATTACAACACGTGGAGTTAAGTTTGGTCAAAAGCGATGTTTACCTCAACTTGTGAATAAAGACTGGCTAAAGACGCACGATCTCATCAAAGAAAGGCGACGTTCAACACCACAATGAAAGCGCCAAACGCTTCGCCTCGCCCACTCAACGTGACCAAGAATAGCCGTTTCGCGTCTGGTGCTCTTTTGTATAAAGTGGCCGAAGTTTTATGCGTGAGAAAGTGCGGCAATGGTTTCTTTCGCGTTCGAAGCTCTTTCGACGATTCTCCTGCTTTCCATCGCGCAAGATTTAGCAGCAGGTTGATTGTCGTGACAAAGAATCAGCACAATTTTTTGAAAAATTTTTCTTTGTTTTAGCCGTACGATGTCCTCTAAATGCGGTGTGGTCTACGTGCGGCAATAACTGCACTTGCGCCGACTACCTGAGATCGTCCACGTCAGCGTGCGAGAAAGCATGTTCCTATGTAAGGGCTCCAGAAAAGGACAACTGCTCAATCGTCCTTATTTCCGCCGTTCAGCTTTGACGCTATATTTCCCCCGTTTTTCCCTAAACTCTGTTCTGAATATTGCCACTATAATTTTTTAGTAAAATTTCGCTTAATTGTTAAAGTTTAACAGTTGCATTTTTTTTTCTACGTTTTGCCTTGACAGAGAAGTTCTGTAGCGTAATCTTGTAAGGGCGCCTGCGGTGCAGCAGCAGGCAAAGCGAAAATGTGCGTGAAGCCTTTCTGCTTATTGTCTAAGTGCTTAATTCGATCAAAAAGCTTTCGGGCTTTTTCACATGTTCGGCTATCTAGCATTTTCCTATAATTGTAATTTGGTTTTTAGTGGCCTTACGGGATAGAAGATCCGCAGTGCTTCTGCTCCCCGGGATACTATCGAAATACCGCAGGACAGTGTGTCAACGAGTGTTCTTGCGCCGGCAGTAAGCGTCTCTTTCTGGCGATTTTATATAATTTTATACACTTTACATATTTACAAAATTTTTTAAATGTTTTTCATATTTTATTTCTTTAGTTTTACTTATTTTTATACATTTTGTAGTCAAATGCTCTGCGTTTGAAGAATGTCTTAAAAATGTGACCGCTTGCCCACCAACATGCGACAATCAAAATCCAACAAGTTGTGGGGCGCCTTCTTATCGGCAAGGATGCTCCTGCAAAAGTGGTTATATTCGACAATATTTCGGTGGTGTGTGCGTTCCAGCGGCCCATGGCTGCAACGTCACGAACGGATGCTCCACTAGTAGGAGTTATTGTTTCTCACTGTTCAGTTCAGTTCAGTTCAGTTCTGCTTTAACTGAAATTTTAGTCAAATGCGGGGCGAACGAAGTTTGTTCGAAGTGCCCAAACCCTTTTCCGCCGATGTGCGTTCCACCGGTCCAGCCGCCGTCTCCGAAAACCTGCGTTCGCTACGGATGTCAGTGCGCGCCTGGATTTACGCTTCTCGCGCCGGGCAAAAGTTGTGTGAAGTCGTGTCCGACTGGAGTAATCTCGAAATAAAAATAATCGGTACTCGCTAGCATTTCTAACGTAATCTTGACTCGACACTTTGACCACAAGGATGCTCACAAATGGTTTTGTGCTATCACTCAGACCTGAAGTTTTTGTACGGTGGCAAGTTTGTCAAAATTTCACAAACAGTTTTCTTCCGACTTGCTCTACCGAGAACGGACTTCTTCGATGCATCAAAATGATGGAAAATTGTGGCGGTCATTTGACGTAAAGGAGTCCGTTTTAGGTTCAGTCATTCTCGAGAAAACTGGTTGTGAAATTTTGACAAAACTTGCCACCACAAAAAGACTTTTGGTCTGCGTCATATCAACTGGCGCACGCCTACGCAATCATTTTGCAAGATGAGAGACGGTTGGAGTTCTCATGCGTGCAATCTGTACATTTTTTATTTATCGCTTTTACGTTTTGTAAAATATTGATTGGTGTCGATTACATAATATTGTGTAGCGAATGTGATTTCTTTTAAATTAGAATTGTTGCTGTTGCGTAATTGTCCAAACTTCAACGCGCATGACATGAACATTTTCAACAGAGGGATATTTCAGTTGTCCGCAACTCCAGCACATGATGTTAAAATTTCTTTTATTTTAAATTTATTTTAATATGTTTGAAAACAATCTGCTTTTCGCCTTTACGTCATCGAAAAGAAGTAAAAGATAAACAATCTACGACAACACCTTGTTCAGGCCAACGCAAAATTTCGCCAGAAAAACGTTCCTCGCTAGCACGCTGCGGAAGCGTAACCAAAAAGAAGGGCAGTCGCTCTTCGAGCTTGCCCTGCTGCGTTCCGCCAAAGTCGCCAAAGCGAAGTCCGTGATCACCCATTATCATGAAGATCGTCTCGTTGAGGATGCTCGAATCGGCATAGTAGCGAAGATGCGCGAGAACGTCGTCGACCATACTCGCGCTATTCAGATCGTTATGGCTGAGACCCGTGTTCAAGAAGGCAAATTTTGGCCGGTTCAGATAAGCGTCTATGACCTGGCGAATACAGTCGAAGTAGCACTCGAAAGCTGATCGATGACCAATGCATTTGGCCAATTTCTCGTCACCACTTTCAAAATAAAAAATGCGCGGGGAGTGATCGGTTGGCTGTCTATAAAAGCGAGAAACTCTTCGAGTTATCAATCAGTAAACAAAAACAAATGAGTCGACGTTTCGGTTAACAATGTAAGCCTCCATCAGGACTTAAAAACACCACAACAATATAGAAACTAGCTAGCTACAAAAAAGAGAAAGTTTTGAAAATAAGGAAAAAATAGACGGAAAAGCTCAAACACTCGAACACGACGAGACACAAAGCTGTGGTAGAGAACAACATAGTGCTAAAAATTGGATAGAAAATGGATATTATGGCCCTAAGATAGAGGACACAATCGTGCCCAACTGCGCGTCAGAATGGCTCCGTCGTCCAAGTTCATGGTGCTGCTTGAAACCGCGATGTACGCAACCTCTTTTTCCCGCAATTTGAAATTGTTCGAATCGCTGTCGAGAATTGAAGCGCCGTCGAAGCAGAAAGCGCACTTTGTAGAACGAGCATGTGGCGAGATTCAGCGTGACTAGCTCAAAACAAGCCAAAACTGGGACAACGACAAGGTGCCAAAAGGGACAAAATCTTCGGCCATCAATGATTTTGTGTTGGAACAGGAGTGCAAAACGGATGGTAGATTTGAATTCCCCGCTTTAAGCCCCACAAGCTGGAACAATTTCAGTCAGGAATTTTACTAAAAATGTTTTTGTAAAATTACACTTATTAAACGCCGAGCGGGAAGACGCCGGAAAGTTTAAAGTTTTTCCAATGTTTTATAAATTTATTCCCATCAGCAGCTCGGAGCGAAGCAAAACTTTTTTCTTTTTTTTAAAGATTGATCAATTTTCCCAAAGTTATCGAAGCTAGGCTCTGCTTATCTTCTTAGTTACGCATCTTCCTGATTAATAAAAAAATTTGACAAATAAACCAAGGCTTCCACGAAAACCGTGGGCAAAACAAATGCGAAGCGCAGCGAGAGTTCAAAGCCAATAAACTAAATAATATTTACTTGATAAATTTGATTACAGATTAGTGAACAAAGAACACGAACGAAGAAACGGGGAAAGTTTGTCATGAAAAGAGACTGCACCGGCATGGTAAAACAAGAATCGTGCCACGAGCGAAGCAAAGGGCCGAAAAGTTTCACATTTTTTGTTAGTTTTCACGCTTTAACAACGGAAGAGAGCATTTCTAGAGTTAACACCAAAACGCAAGCGGCCACTCCAACAAAAAGTATGAAAACGACGCCAAGAAATTGTTCCAGCGACATCGAAGCAGATGCCACCAATGCACCGCTAATGTCGGCGGCGCATGCACCCCTTATACCGTCAAAGTTATACTTTCGCAAGAGCACGTCGACTAGTGCTGTTTGCAAGTAGGCAGAGACAAGATCGTTCAGCCACGGTTTTCGCGGGTTCACAATAAACGCGCATCGGTCATCGCGAAAATCGTTATCCCTCTGGAAGTTCAAGAGCTGACAATGCGTCCGATTGAACGCTATCGCAGCGTACCTGACTCCCTCCGATCGATAAACAGTGGTTGCCGAATGTAGTAGAATTTCGACAACTCTCTCAGCATCTGTGTCCACGTAGGATCTCGTTTTCATAGCGGTCATAAAAGATCGTATTCCCGACTCGTTCGAGGCCGCATAATCGTCCCAGTAGGCGTACTTGCCTCCGTCGTGGACGAGCTGATAACCATCGTGAAGCATAAGTGGAGCCAACTCCGTGGCACTAGAAAACTTCCTGCGGACCTCCATCGGAAGAAGGATGCCGCTTGCGATTAGATTCGAGTAAAGCAATTGCAAGAGAAAGCAAATCGCTGACCAGAAGAAAACAATGAACGCATAAATAGAGCTGAGCTTCTTTATCCCCTGTGATTGTGGTCGAACTTTGAACGAACCACCCGAAAACGCGTCGAATGCTACCCAAAAACCCCGATTGATATTTAATGAAAAATTTTCAAAAAATTTGTATCCCACAAGCCATTGCTGCACTTTTTCTACGAGGACAACCGACAGTGCGCTGAGGATCATCGCGGCGAGAATGCAGTACCAAACTGACTCAACGAAAGGTGTGAGTGCGCCGAGAACCCGATGCCGGAGACCAGGGTATTCGGTGAAAATTGCGTCATTTCGGGATATAAAGCCTTTTGGGCACAAAAATGCAGGATACGTGAATTTTATGCCACTTTTGACCCGCTCTGCAGTCATCGTGTTTACGGTAAGCCAGATATCGACGGTGCCGTCTGCAACGAGCTTCTCTAGCAGCGAACTGTTCAACGCTATGGTGGCGTTAAATTTGCTGAGTGTAACGTTGAGACTGCGTCGGTCTTCGATAAAGTGAGCAACGATTTCGGGTAGAAGACCAGGCCCAGGAAAGCCGCAGGCGTCAATTGATTGGCGGTAGCAGTTGGGACTTGAACTCGCTTTCACGCAAGCGAGAAAATTAATTAGAAAAAGAGATCCGCATGGATAGTGAAATGGCTGGAAATCGTAGTTTGTGAGAACGCCAAAGATTACATCCCTCATTTTCGCCGAAGTAGGGTCTCGCTGTTCACGACTCAGCTTCAAACGAGTGGTTCAACGCACGTGAACTGCTCGATATGACTCATTCAAATCAAATCTCGGCGGAGCTTTGTACTTTTTCCTGAAAAAGCGCACTCCGACTAATTAGAAGCCAAACACGCTCGATGGGGTGTAACTTATCTGACAACGGAAAGAGGACGACCGAGATTGGTGCAAGTGTGGTTTTTCTTGCATTTGCACTTGCATACTGAAGTATTATGTTTCTACGAAACAATTAGAGCTTTCTTGATTTTGTTTGTTTGTTTCTTTACCTTGTACCACTGACAAGAAAAAGTTAACCAGCATCAGTATGAGACATGGGAAACAAACTTCATGCCTCCCCCGGAAACAAGGGAAAGAAAAAATTTCCATTTTCCGGCTTTCTGGCTAAAGCAGAAAATGAAAAATATTTTTCTGGGCTGCTGGAAAGAAAAACAAGTCGGACGTACCTATCATCGAGCTCACTCTCGCAAAGGAAACGGTTTCCCCCTTTCAGAACTAGCTTTTCGACAAAAAATTTTAAACACACCTTGCTTTCAGGAGCGTAAAAAAAAGAAGCAAAAACATTGATCCTATGAAGGTTCGAACCTTCGACCTTCTGTAAAACAGGTGCCTTAACCGACTGAACTACGGGGACACACACATCAGTTGCAGCTGTAATAAAAGTGCAAGTAAACGTATGCAGTCAACACATCGTTGTATATTTCGGTGCACGTTTGCAGTAAATACGTAGCTAAGTGATTAATCCCACTCCACGTGCTATAGATAGCTTGCACATTGCAGTGGATCTGTTGGACGGCGCCGTTCTCGAAATATTAGGCTCACAGAGCCCATCTTCCAACTGAAACCTGCAAAAGTTAGCCCGCTAGCTTGCTTCTTGCGTACGTTATCGTGCACACATACAGACGTACGGACGACACGTCCCTCCGCAACAGGCTTACTGACTTCGTCAGTGGACCTAAAAACGAAAAATGGAACAATTTTCCGGCCTCGCTCGGAAATGGAAAAGCTCAGAAATAGCCCTGAAAACACTACTTCACGCACAAACCAGAAAGGTCAACGCAAATCAAAATTGTGAAATATTTCTTGAGATACGTCGGCGCAGTGGTTCAAATTTTCGTAGCTATTGGCTTGGGAAGGCCAGTGAAGCTTTTCCTCTCTGGTCGAGTGGAGCGTGCTTGTGAAAGAGAAATCGCCTTTTTATTCCATCATTGAAAGATTCTTGCAAATTGGTAAGCCAAAACAGTTTGCAGTCTTTCAGTGAGTGACAGAAAAGTTGGAAGCGGGGAGCCACATACTAGGAACCAGAAACTAGAAATTGCAGAACTGGCAACTACGAAATTCCTATTGAATTTCCATGTTTTTTTAGTGTCTGCAAGTCGATCGAAAAACGATGTTGCGCAAATCGCGCGAAAACGCGAGAAAAACGAATGGCTGCAGTCCATAGTGCGCGAATCGTGTAGCAAAGCCAAGTACACTAAACCGGGTAATCCCACTATGGTAAAAAAACCGCAACGGTCAAGAAGACGATAATCGTGCTCGACGGGTCGCGTGCACCAGCGGACGTGCTCGAGGGGTCACGTGCGCCAGCGGACGTGCTCGACGGGTCGCGTGACCAGCGGACGTGCTCAACGGGTCGCGTGCACGACCCGACGTGCTCGACCGGTCGCGTGCGCGACAACGTCGTCGTCGACCATACGCGCGCTATTCGGATCGTTATGGCTGAGACCCGTGATTGAGAAGACGAATTTTGGCCGGTTCGGATAAGCGTCCATGAACTTGCGAATACAGTCCAAGTAGCACTCGTAAGCCGATCGATGGCCAAGGCATGCGGCCTATTTTTCGTCGCCCCTTTCAAGACAGAAAATGCGCAGGTAATGATCGGTTGGCTGTCTATGAAAGTGGCAAGTTCTTGGACCACTCGATCAGCGGAAGAAAAAAATGGATCGACGTTTTGGTTCACGATGTAAACCTTCATCAGGACTTGAAAACACCACAAAAATATTGAAACGAGCTGGCTACATAAAGGAGGGAGTTTTGAAAAAGAGGAAAAAATAGACGGAAAAGCTCAAACACTCGAACACGACGAGACACAAAGCTGTGGTAGAGAACAACATAGTGCTGAAAATGAGATAAGAGATGGATATTATGGTCCTACCATAGACAGCAGAATCGCGCCCAACTGCGCGTCAGAATGGCTCCGTCGTCAAGTTCACGGTGTTGCTTGTAACCGCGATGTACGCAACCTCCTTTTTCCGCAATTTGAAGTTGTTCGAATCGCTGTCGAGAATGGAGGTGCCGTCGAACCAGAAAACGCACTTTGTAGAACGAGCATGTAAAGAGATTCAGCGTGACTAGCTCGAAACAAGCCAAAACTGGGACAGCGATGAGGTGCCAAAAAGGACAAAATGTTCGGCCATCCATAGTTTTGTGTAGAAAAGGAGTGCAAAACAGATGGTAGATTTGAACTCCCCGCTTCGAGCCCTACAAACTGGAACGATTTCAGTAAGGAATTTCACAAAAATGTTTTTGTAATATTGCAAATATTAGGCACCGAGCGGAGCGACGCGCAAAAGTTTAGGGCTTTTCTGCTTCTCTCTCATAAATTTATTGCCATCACCAGCACCGAGCGAAGCAAAACTTTGTTTTTGAAACATTGATCAATTTTCCCAAGGGTATCGAGGCTACGCTCTTTTTATCTTCTTAGTTATGCCTCTTCCTGATTAATAAAAAAATTTGACAAATAAACCAAGGCTTCCACAAAAACCGTGGGCAAAACAAATGCAAAGCGCAGCGAGAGTTCAAAACTGATAAACTAAATAATTTTTATTTGATAAATTTGATTACAGATTAGCGGACAAAGAACGCGAACGAAGAAACGGGGAAAGTTTGTCATGAAAAGGGACTGCACCGGCATGGTAAAACAAGAATGGTGCCACGAGCGAAGCAAAGGGCCGAACAGTTTCACATTTTTTGTTAGTTTTCACGCTTGTAACAACCGAAGAGAGCATTTCTAAAGTTAATACCAAAACGCAAGCGGCCACTCCAATGAAAAGTATGAGGACGACGCCAAGGAATTGTTCTAGCGACATCGAAGCAGATGCCACCAATGCACCGCTAATGTCGGCGGCGCATGCGCCCATCGCGCCGTCAAAGTTATACTTTCGAAAAAGCACGTCGATGACTGCTGTTTGCAAGTAGGCAGAGACGAGATCGTTCAGCCACGGTTTTCGCGGGTTCACAAAGAACCCGCATCGGTCATCGCGAAAATCGTTATCCCTCTGAAAGTTCAAGAGCTGACAATGCGTTCGATTGAACGTTATCGCAGCGTAGCCGAGATCCTCCGATCGAAAAACGGTGGTCGCCGACTGTAGTAGCATTGCAACAACTTTCTCAATATTTGTCTCCACGCAGGATCTCGTTTTCATGGCGGTCATGAAAGTACGTATTCCCGACTCGTTCGAAGCCGCATAGGCGTCCCAGTAGGCATACTTGCCTCCGTCGTGGACAAGCTGATAGTCGCCGTGAAGCATAAGTGGCGCCAACTCGGAGGCACTAGAAAACTTCCTGCGGACCTCCATTGGGACGAGCATGCTGCTTGCGATTAGGTTCGAGTAAAGCGATTGCAAGAGAAAGCAAATCGCCGACTAGAAGAACACAATGAACGCATAGGTAGAGCTGAGCTTCTTCATCCGCTGTGATCGTGGTCCAACTTCGAACGAATCGCCAGCAAACGCGTCGAATGCGACCAAAAAACCGCGATTGACGCTCGATAAAAATTTTTCAAAAAATTTGTATCCCATGAGCCATCGCTGTACTTTTTCTATGAGGATGACCAACAGTGTGCTGAGAATCATCGCTGCGAGAATGCAGTACCAAACTGACGGAGCAAAAGGTGCGAGGGCGCCGAGAAGCCGATGCCGGAGACCAGGGTTATCGGTGAAAATTGCATCATTTCGGGATATAAAGCCTTTTGCGCACATAAATGCAGGATACGTGAACTTTATGCCACTTTTTACTCGTTCTGCGGTCATCGTGTTTACGGTAAGCCAGATATCGACGGTACCGTTTGCAACAAACTTCGCCAGCAGCGAACTGCTTAACGCCATGGTGGCGTTAAATTTGCTCAGAGTTACGTTGAGGCCGGGTCGGTTTTCGATAAAGTGAGCTACGATTTCGGGTAGAAGTCCAGGCCCAGGGAAGCCGCAGGTACTAATTGATTCGCGGTAGCAGTTGGGACTTGAACTCGCTTTCATGCAAGCGAGAAAATTAATTAGAAAACGAGATCCACATGGATAGTGGAATGGCTGGTAATCGTAGTTTGTGAGAACGCCAAAGATTACGTCCTTCATGTTCGCCGAAGTAAGGTCTCGCCGTTTCACGACTCAGTTTCAAAAGAGTGGCTCGATGCGTGTGATCTGCTGGATATCGCTCAATTAAATGAATGTCGGTGAAGCTTTTTACTTTTTTTCTGGAGCAGCGCACTCCGATTAATTGGTTGTCAAACAAACTCGATGGGGTACAACATATCTGATAACGAGAAGAGAACGACCCAGATTGATGCAAGTGTGGTTCTACTTGCATTTGCACGTGCATACCGAAGTATTATCTTTCTGCGAAACAATTACAGCTTTCTTTACTTTCTTTCTTTCTTTCTTTACCCTGTATCACTCACAAGAAAAAGTTAACCAGCATCAGTATGAGACATGAGGAACAAACTGTACGCTTTCCCCCGAAAAACAAAGAAAAGGAAAAATTTTTATTTGCGAGCTTTTTAGTGGAAACAAAATGGGGAAAAATATTGTTCTTGTCTACTGGAATGAAAAAAAATGAAAGAGGAAAAAATTTCCTGCCTGTCTTGAGTGCGGAAAGAAGCTCAGAAATGACCCGGAAAAACACTACTCTACGCACAAACCAGAGACATCAACGTAAATGAGAATTACGAAGCATTTCTCGAGATCCATC
>JAQGBB010000080.1:0-28703 GCA_034691745.1 Prismatolaimus dolichurus
CAATTACCCGATTTCCAAACAAAATTTCCGGATTTTCGGGCTTTAGATTCCAGCAATACTAGCACAAAATAAATTCAGTTTAGCAATGAATATTGCAGCAGAGATGCAGTCAATCTGCATGTATTTTAAATGCAAACGACGCCGTGGAGTTTTGATATCGTGATATCAAACAAAATGTCAAACTGTTTGGAGCTAGTATCTCTGATATCAGAGTGTGCGTCACGTGACTCTCTGCGATCAGATATGCTTGGGTGGCACGTGAAACCTTGGCTGGAAAAGTTGCAATATCAGACATATTTTTGTTTAATTTCGCGATATCACACATTGTAACTCCACGGCGCGAATCAGGAAAAATCGCTCTTTCAAACGTTATTAAGATCTGTGCGATTCGTGACACTTTTTGTTTTTGAATAAAAGTTACAAAAGTGTAACTCTTGCGAATAATGCATAACGTGCTCTTCTAAGCGATAGGCAGAGAGTTGTGGGCTAAGAGTAAGCTCATTCGACGCGCCTCGATAGCATCGCTCTGCCGACATGTCGATCTTCACACTGGGCGCCGAATAAGCAACATAAATTCCGTGTGAGGATTATTCGCAAGAGTTAAACTAACTTTTTATCGAAAAACAAGTGTCACAGAGCACTCAGATCTTGGCAGCATTCGAAAGAGCAATTTTTCCTGATGTGTGTACATCTAATGTTTATGCAGATTGGCTTCTATATGCCACAGTGCTGACTGGTAAAGTTCGAATTTATTTTGTTCCAATATTTCTAGAGTCGCCACCTACGAAAATTCTGAAATTCGAAAATTCGGTCCTGAAATCTGCTATTTATGAATTGGGCCCATTGCATAATTCAATCTCTACTCCATTGCAACTGCTATAGATATGCGCTTCAAAGAAGGCGCCAATTCAAAAAACCTTGCTTAGCTGCATTCTCTTATAATTTTATTGAAAACCTAGCGTAGGGATCCAATGAGCTATAAGAATTCGTCTAGTACAAGCAAGTAAATTGCGCGCACAAGATGGCTACGCCCTTCTACACAGTCAACCGATTGGACAGATATAAGGGCGTGGCCATTAATTTCTCGGCAGCCATTATACTTCATCGGACTCGGGATAGCGTCGCACGGTCGGTCGACGATCCCCTCGCACTCTACCGGACTAGGGCTAGCGTCACACGTAAAAGAGAACGCAAGAACAAAGGTTCACCTAAACAACGAACACTGCGCAACACTTGAACGCGCGTTTAGACCTGTTCTTCTAACATAAGCTGTGCCGCCGTGTCTGTTCTATAACTCAGGCGGTAGCTCATTCTGCAGTATCGTGCAATTGCCTTCAGTTGCGTGCCTGCTTGCTCGCTCGCAATCCCCTCGCGAACAGACGATTCCCCGAATTTTTCGCAATCCCTGGACTGGGGCAAGCGGTGCGCAGTCGAGAATCCGCAGCACGTCAGTGACCGTATAACCGCTCGGGTTCTGCTAGTTATAGAATATCCTGCCCTACGATATCACTGAGATGCAATAATGCAAGTTATCCATCTATCCCGTGTCGCCAAGACGCGATGATGTCTATGCGGTTAGCCACGTGCCTCACTTTAGTGCTCAGTTGAACGTAAACAGAAGCGTGAGGAATCCGAAAATCAAGCAAGCGCATTCTCACTCTCGAAAACTCGAAGTGCACACAGCAGCGGATCTTGCTTTAGCCGTCTTCGGCCATCGAATTCGCAAACTCGATTGAATTATGGGCGAAGTTTCTTTGAAATTACACAAGGAAATGCGGCTACGACTATCCAGAAGAAGCAGCAACGATGCGCAACGAGCATCCACTTTCGGGTCTATAGCTTTCCTCGCAGAAGCCAAGACGAGCACACCACGGACAGACAGAAACAACCCATTCTATTCGTACGACCAAGCTTCTCATGAATTCAGCTGAGCTGCGCATATCCGGGAATAAAATTTGGCAGAAGGACCGAGACGACATTACGCGAATTGTCCTTTTGTGCGCCTTTCTCGACTTGGTCTGAAAAGCGGCTCGCTTTCCCACTGTTGCGTATTACATAATCGGACGTCGCAGTAGCAGCGGGATGGAGTGTCAACAGCTTCACTCAGTCACTCAACTTATTGAACTGTGGCTAACTATCTAGCCATAGCTGGACGTGCCATCGCCGTGGTTGGAAACACTTTTAGGTCCACTGACAAGTCAGCTGTCGACGTCTTTGACTATCACCGCGTGCTAGGACAATAACAGTCTCAACGAAGAATAAGATGAGAAAGCTTGCGCTAGCTCGGTTCATGCAATTACCAGACATAGCTGGCTGGCGGTGGAGTTGTCACACCCGAACAAACGTGCTTGCCGCACTTAGCTACTTGTGCTTCTGGATCTCTCCTCCTTCTCCATCGTTCTCCGCTTCTCAAGCATGCAATCTCTCAAAGACAGCGTACGCAAATTAGTCAAGCTTCATCGCTCGCTCTGCCGTCGATTCAATTCGCGATGTTGTCTTGTCAGTTCGCATTCTGCTCATTACATTCGCGTCTATAGGGCCGTCACTCGGGTCCTCCTCCCCTTCTTCGTCGTTCTAAAGTCTTTCCAACAATTAACCTCTTTAGAAACACATTTTTATTGATTTCTCTGAACAAGCACCAGTTCAAACTATTCGGGCGGCGCCTGACGTCTTGACCGGATTTCCAAGTCCGACTTCATGCTGGTTTGCTGCGAGTTGCGTAAGCGTCGCCGTCCTCGCTTTCTTTATCATCCGTTCGCCACATTTTCACTTTCCTTTCCTCACATTAGACGCCGCACGTGTGTCGCAGCTTCTCAAAGACGACGCAGCGAAGCTTGGATTTCGAGACTTACACTACAGACGGCCAATATGTGACGGACGGGAGGGAGAGCTCCATATAACTCTTTCGCTTCCCGACTTTCAGATGCGCATTGCATACGCCATTTCTTTTCAGTTCCGCAGCTACGTCGAGTGCAGCTTGAGCACGTGATTCCTAAAGCGCACAAATTTTACGTCCCACATTTTGCTCCCGGAAATTCTAACTGACCACATATGATGATGTAGGAATACCAAATTTTTCATTTTCACAGCTAGCTGCGCTGGTTTTGTTGCTAGCTTGCTATTCTATTCCTTTTGCTCAAAGAGCTAACTACTTCGACTACTTACTACGTGTGTGTAGAATGCTTACTACAAGGTTCTCGGACGGGGTTCTTTCGGGGCTCTTTACTACAGAGTTCTATGCCGAATGACGCGTGTAAGCATTCCTCCATGACCGGCTAGTTGACAGGGTGCCACGTCGCTTTCGTTTGTTGGACATACGACGGCAGTGCAGTGAGCTTGCTGTCATTAGATTGAATATTTTCGCTTCCGGCCACACTTCGCTGTGCTTGTTTATTACCTCGAATGAGAAGCCGGCCGGGCAAGCATATACCACGCAGTGCGTACAAATGCATGTCTACCTTCGTTTATTGCACGACAATCAGCATGACCGAGAAAGCATGACATGAGAATTCGCATGAGCGTTCTTTTGTCGTAACACTTCCGGATTTCAGCTCTAGGGCCGTCCAATTTCCAATTCTGAGAGCCCAAGCACAGCAGTGAGTGCAGGTCTGATTGCATGCGGTGCAGATTTATGAAAAATTTTCCTTTCAAGCTACACGGTACCAGCGTTTCGTGGCCACCGTTTTGTTCACTTAGCTTGTAATTTCGACACGAGAATTCCAATGATCACTTTCATCTTCGGCGGCGCTATTACCTGTGCTCTGTCCGCCCCGCGAGCTGAGTGCATGTGCGTCCTCGCTGCAGATTGACCACTAATCCAGAGGCTCACCATGGTACGCTATCCACATAACCGTGGGCCGTTGCTACTGACAAAAGCTAATTCTCTCAACTTCTCCTATACTCATTCACCAGGATACGTCGGTTGAACTCTAGGGTTACCGGCAAGCGGGAGTGGTGCGAAAAGGAATCTTCGGCTAATGAGTCCAACTGTTTGCCACGGGGCGAAGCGGAGAGTGAAGAGACTGGACAGCTGGTATACTGAAGGTATCTGTTTAGCTGCTGAACGTCCTCGTTAGGGTAGCTAGGCACCTCTATCTAGCCTGTCTTCGTCCGCCAATCACGAAGGTAAGTAACTGGCTAGAAGGCATTTGAGGAAGAAACGCACAGCAGCAGCTGTCAGCAGAGAGGGAGAGTTTGAAAGGCCAAACTGTGTGCTCGCAGGCAGACGGCGGCACGAGCTCAAAAAGTTCTCTGCGGTGCTTCTCTGAGAACTTCCTCACTCGTCGTTAGCTTCTTCACAAAGTGAAGCTCTCGTTCGACCACTGCTTTTGCGTTGTTTTTACACACTCATCACTCTCGCACACACTTCCTGCACGCGAATTTCCGCTGGAATTTTTACCTGGGAGGACCTCGACGTTCTTCATTCCTCATTTTTTAGCCTGATTGATTCGAGCCTCGTCTGCTGCAGCTTCGTTCGGCCAATTAGAAGTGGTAAGCATTGTTGCAGCTGCTCGTCTCTTCTGCTGCTACGCCAGCTTTCTTCACTTTCACTCCCTCAGCGGCCGTCAGCTACGTGTTTACTTTTGCGTCTCTAACCTTAGCTAAACTTTGCTGTCTGATACGCTTAATAACCACCGTCCGATTCTGACCTCTCAATGGTGGTAAGTCCATGCCTATGCTTTCTCATATGAGCCATGCGACGTGAAACTACGACGCGGACGCGTGGCCTGTGTGATGACTGGATAAGTGAATGCTTTGCCACAGTCTTAGAATTGTAGCTGGGCTTAGCATTTGCTTAGGCCTGTCACGTTGAGAAATCGACGTTCGTGGTTACATCTTCGCTATTATAATCTATGCGTCTCTGAATGTGCATGCATGTGCTCACCAATTGTATCTAGCTAAACTAGCTAGCTAGTCAACGATCACTGCATCTTCATTACCTTCTGCCGCATGAAACGGCACGTAAATTCAGGTAAATCTTATTTGAAATATCTATGGCAAGGATTGAGAGCAGTGTGCCCGTGTTATATATATAGCTACAGCAGCTCTTTTCATTTTAGGCGGAGTGGACAGGACGCAGGAACGAGGTCTGAACCCGAACGGACTGAACAAAATCGGCGGTGCACTGATAATCTGATGTCATATAGCATTTTGTGATACACGTATCACGCATATTTTTAAATTGAGCCCGAATAAATTAAAACAGCCAAATACGACGAAGTCCTACATTTTACTTTACGCAATGTGGGTACGATCAGGCGAGCGTTGGTCGTTGTAAAGTTTGTGTTCCTAAAGCGTCCGGAAAAAGTCGACAGGAAGCTATCGATAGTAATGGGAGAGTGAACTTTAAACAATGGAACATCACGTAACACCTAGCCACGCGCCTTCCGTTTTCATGTAAAACAACTCATGCAGTCTAAACAAGGCCACTTCTCTTCACTTTTGACGGACCCTTTATTACATCCTGCCTGGAGCACGTAGTGCGTAAACAAAAGGAGGCTTACTTTTCATTCTGAAATTATCCCCCGCATCCCCACCGTATTTCCCCTTATTCCATCCGCGGACAAAAGTTAGCGGACGGTGTGAGCAGTGCAAAATGCACAACAACAAAATGCATGCCGCGATTTCAAAAATAACCTACGGTAGATGGCAACATGCCGAGGGTGGGCGACAACTTGGCAATGGTGGCGGAGGGGGAGGCGAAGCTCCCGAAAATTAAATTTTTTTTTCTACAAAAGAGCGAAAACATTGTACGACGACAAATCGTGGTCTCATTTTCTGTGTTGCTTCAAAACCTTGTGCGCTCGTGTTTTTTTGCATCATGTGGAACCCGAGCATAAGCAAAGGATAGCTAACTGTTCGGACAAATAGCTCCTCGCTTCTCCCCTCGAAAAATCTAGAGTTAGCGGACGTCAAGAGGATCAGAGAGGGCACTATGTTTCAGACGGTTTGGCGGAACGCCATAGTGTTCCAGATTGTTCCAGATGTTCCAGGCTATTCCAGAACATATCACAAAGTTGCCTATGTGTATTTTTTCTTGGCGGACGTGGAGGAGGCGTTAGTACACGGTGTCGCGTGTCGTACGTTGTTTTTTTTTTTTGCTTCATGGCAGGATGCTTTTTCAGCTTTGCCGATTTACTTATTTAAATCTAATTAAGGCAATATAAACTAGTCTGTTTCCCTTCTAAGTATTTTATTTTAACCCCTTTTCCCCAGATTATTTTTCCTCATTTTAAACCGTCTTGGAACTTTCCTCAGTTCCTGCGCTGGAATTTAGCCTCTGACGGCCGCACCAGTTGCATCTCATTTCTGGATTGTCATTAGCTCTAACCCAATCGGCTTCTCGTAATCCTTTTAATTATAATATCACACTCAGCAGAGAACACCCTTCAAGTCAGTGACGCCGAACTAGATAGGCATTCCCGATGAAGATACCCCAGTACGCTGCGTTAAATACAAGGAACAGGAGTGGAAAGAGTTTTGCGCTAATCGTGTCCACGAGTTCACCGGTGACGAGGTACGGCCGGGACGATTCGCTGCCACGCTGCGCAGCTTCGAAGTCCGCATCGGCGCTATTCACGAGTGAATTCTTCGCCTTGCCCGTCGTCCCAAGCGACGTCGTCTCCGACACTGGCAACGGGACGTGGTACTTGAGGACGACCTTGCGCGCTGGACTATTCGCAGCCGCGATGCTCGACGAACGCGGATGCCATGGCATCGTTGCCTGAGAGTTGTGCGGCGACGAGTCGATTAGACTTAGCGAAAGGTTATCGTCTTGTCGAGCTGTGACGATGCTGCCATTTTTGCTCGGCAGATGCCCAAGGCGAGAAGCGTCTTCGCCGGTAACTAATGACGACGTCGAAGAGCCTAGGCGCCAGAATATAGTGTCGGAATTGTGCAAGGGGAAATTCTCACGTATTAAAAAAATCCAAAAAATCTGTTGGCTTTAGATAAAACATTTTGACAAACTGGAATAAACCCTAAATTTAAATGGCAATTTGCTGACTTCACAAGATAAAAATTTCATAATTTGGAGTACACAAAAATTAAACATGAAATTCGTTGACTTGAGGTAATAAAATTAACAAAATGCACAAAAAAATTTAAGATAATTTTTTAACATTGTGGAACCGAGGGAAGAGACTCACGAAAAAGTCTAAAAATGCTCAGCCGAAACGTGCGTTGGTTAGCCGGCAGCTGATCAATGAAGCCGACGAAGCCGAGCTCGATAAGTGACAAGAAGATGAAGCCGACACAGCTGAACATCCACACGTCGATGGCTAAAAAGCTTTGTATAGTCGACTCGAAACATCGAGAGAAGCCTGCTTGTGCGAACGAACCTTTCACGTAAGATGCGCGAGGTAGATTCTTTATCGTATTGCCTAAACATGAAAGTAGCACGCTGATTGGTGGAAAAAAAACCTGCTGCAGCAAAAAGAACAAGTCGGATGTGCCGATCCTCGAGGGCCGCTGACGCAAAACTGGTTTGTTGATCCACAAAACCGGTTTTTTGTCCCAATTCTGAGGCAACGACGTCGAAAACCTTAGTTCAAATTTTAGAAACATTGATTCAAAATTCCTCAAGTTACAACAGGATAAACTTTGTTCTGGGTCAGTGGACGTAAAAACTGCTTATGCCACAACTTCAGCAGCGATAGTGCGGGGTACGAAGGATATTATGTTTGTATGCTGCGCACTAAACCTCAGCTAAATCCGATCACAAACGCCGGAGATATGCGAAAAAAACACGGCCGGACCGACAAGCACCACCACAATGGGGCTATTGAACGTGCCCTTAGTGACCGTAAAAACCATGCGATTTACCGATCTGGAAGCTGAGTGCCATAAGCGAGCTAACTCCGAGACCGGCGCGAGCGGCGAGCGACTTGCTCTCGAGAAAGAACGACACCCACGAGATCATTACGCTCACGTACGTCGGGAGGTACGCTTGCAAGATGTAGTAACCTGCGCATGATGACGAAGTAGAACGATCTTTACGCTGACAAAAACACTTTTAGATACAATCGAGAAGAAAACCACTATCAAGCTTTAAAGACGTTAGTTTGTGTCTTGTGCTGATATAGGAATTTAATACAGTTTATATTGTCTTGGATTTCCTCTCTGGCTAGAGAGCAGAAGCCGCTTTGTAGTTTTCGACGAATTCCCGATGCGTCTATATAAAGCCGATACACACTTCGGCAAATTTTGAGAAAGATTTTCAAAATCTCCTACGAAATTTCAATATTTTTTAAAACGTTCATAATTTTCAACAATTGTATTTCAAAAACTGTTAAAGTCACTTCGGAGCTTAAAAAAAATTGCCCATTTGCAGGAAGCTTCGCCGAACAAACTACCGCCCTAAAACCAACCATATTGACGCTCGAACGTGAAATTAGCTATTAGCTGATCCCAGCGTCCCGCCGTGTACTCCAACTCCTCGTGGCTTGACTGCCAGTCGACGAGCAAAAAGTCGGGCAACTTCATCTCGGCCAGAAACGGAACCGTGACAGCATCCCAATCACGCCACCTACAAATAAGCAGCTAGAGTTCCTTGAACAGCGCACACTCGTAGACATCGAAGACTGCACATGAACCTGATGCTAACTTCCGCCGAGTTATACGAGTAGCTCTCGAGCACGAGGTAGCAAGTTTGCACGTCCATCGGGAAGAGCTGGAGATCCATCTTGCACGGCGCTATAATAAAGCATTTTTCATGGTTTCATCGGCTTGTCTTGCGACGGGAAGGCAGGGCTTACCAGTGACTCGCACGCGATAGTTCAGCCAAACAGTGCCTATATACGAAAGGATTTTTGGGTAAGATATTTTTTTCGACTAGTGGACGAAATTCGGCGTAATTTTCATTTCTTTTTTTTCGCGAAAAGCGCCTTCATACCAATGCTGAGATAGCACCCTTTTTGCCCCAAATGCCAAAACAGGCCTGCTAATGCAGGCCTCAAGAAAAGCGAAAGCGATGTATTTTCCCTTTTACGGATTTATTAGCTTCACAGTTACGCACTGTTAGCTTACCATTTGGAAAGAGCAGCAGCAAAATGTTCGCCGACGGCGAGCTATGAATCTGCGTCTCCTTCGAGTTCACGACGCACACGTTCGGCGTCCAGAGCTCCCGTAGGCAGCTCTCCGGCAGCGACATGTTTTCGGTGCACAGGTTTCGATCTTCGAAATCGAGCCGATCGTCGCGCCAGATCTGGCTAAACCAGACGTCGAGTTTGAAGCTCGACGTTAGCTCGTTGATTTCCGTGATATCCTGAACGGTCACCTCGACGGTGACCTTTAGTCCCGACTTCGGGAGCACGTTCGCGTCGTACAGAGTTTCGTTTAGGAGTTCGTTGATGAGCAGCTTTCGCGCGGTCGCGCTCATCGGGTCACACGCGTCTTGCTCATTTTCAGTATCGTTAGCTAGATTCGCCGAGGAGAATTTCAAAGTTAGCAGAACACAAAATGCAAAAATAGCTAACGTGGTGGTCATTTTGCGTTCTAATAAGCTTGCGACGGCAGAGAATTCCAAATAGCGCCCAGACGGTGCGCACTTGCTTCGATCAATGAATTTCGACGAACGGACTGTTGCAGCAAGCGGCAAATTTGTTTATCGCACAATTAGGCGTTTGTAGAAATTGTTCGAGGGTGGGTTAGACTATTCGAACGCTGATTAGCCAGGCCTGCCGCTGCGCAAACTGCGTCATTATGTGCAAAGTTAGCGTCATCCAATGTGGTTACGACGCGATTCTCAGAAAAAGACCGAAGGAAAATTAGTTTTCGAATGCATGATAGTTCGCAGAAACAGACAGAGCAAGCAGATGAGCATGAGCATGAGAATATGCAAGCGGGCTAATAGTGAAAGCTAAATAATATCCGGCCGGGGAGAATGAATAGGGCAGCAACGGCTCCATATTTTACTCACTCAACACGAAGATCATGAAACGACAATGGGAGGAAAAACGCAGAGACCGAATGACTATATCTCGCTGACTCGAAGTTTCGCTTTATGGTGGACCGATGATTGTACATGAATAGGCTTCAGTTGAGCGACTTATGTTGATTCTTACAGATGTCACAACGACACGCTTCGCTTAATTTGTAGAACTTTCGAAAACAAAACGTCGATCAAAAGCTGCGTTGTTCGTTATTTACCTGCGTAACTGGCAGGGAAGGGT
This sequence comes from Prismatolaimus dolichurus, assembly GCA_034691745.1. Taxonomy (NCBI): domain Eukaryota; kingdom Metazoa; phylum Nematoda; class Enoplea; order Triplonchida; family Prismatolaimidae; genus Prismatolaimus; species Prismatolaimus dolichurus. The sequence goes on from JAQGBB010000080.1 coordinate 10,173, forward strand.
TTCGCAACATTGTTTCGCAATTTTTCAACTCCAAATTAGCTTATATTCCTGAAAAACGTCACTAGTTCTGCAACAGGCTAATTTTGTCATGGAGTGATGAATGCGGCTGGCAGTCAAAAATCTGAATTCACTTGCTCTTAGTGCCATCAACTGAAACAGTCAGGTGATGCGGCAAGCGCCTCCATACGCGCTGACGAAACTTCGTGGTCAACGACACATTCCGCAAAACTTGCGCATTGCAACAAGCGGTAAAGCCTAACTTTTCGCGCCGTTCATGAGCGAATAATTTTGCTGCTGGTCATTTTGTTCCTTTTACGGTTTAATTTGACGACGTCAAACTCGTCTTCGCCGATTATTTTCAGACGCTGAAGATTTGTTTCTGCTTCGGTCTGCAAGATGCGATGGTCACGGGCGTGATCGATGACGCGGCAAGGTGGCTTGGCGTTTCTTTCTTGGAGACAGATTTCTCAATCGTTTGCTGTGGCATCCAGCTCTAGACTCGCTGAGCTTGCGCGGCTTGTTCGAGGGCTCTGCAGCAGTTCAGTGCAACCATACATTTCGGTACGGCGTTGATAAAGTGACAACTGGGCCGTACCAATGCGACGTGTAAATTGCTCGGTGCGTTTTGGTTGCGACTTAGGTCTATATAGAGGGTCCGTCAAAAGTCGACAGGAGTGGCCTTGTTTAGACTGCATATGTTGTTCTAAATGAGAGCGAAAGGCGCGTGGCTAGGTGTTACGTAATTTTCCACTGTTGAAAGCTCATACTCTACCACTGCTATCGATAGCCTCTATAGATTTCCTGTCAACTTTTTGCGGACGCTTTATATTGTTGTGGTGCTGGGCGGTGTTCAGCTGTGATTTGCTATCCCAGTTTGAAATTTTAGGCTTTTGCTTCTGAGAAATCCCGATAAAAAAATATTTGCTACAGGCTAGGCCTATTGTGCGGTGTATCGTGTACACGACCGCAGAATACTGTTTGTGAACTTGACGATTGTAGATGAGGAATTATTCAAAAAATTTAGACTTGAAGACATGCGACGCAGGCCAGGTAAACACATTCTCAGGCTGTCATTGATCTCCTGGTTCACAAGCACACGTTAAACAAAACTGGTGCGTTGACAGTTTTCCTAGCGACCCATCGTAGCGCATCCGTACAATCTGCGAACGCGTTCAACATCGATTTGACTCAGCGCTATGCGCTGTCCGATTTCTGCTGGTCGCTTCGTTGCCAACGTCGGCTTGCTAAAATACGACGCAACTTGTTCTTGTGTTAATATGTATCGAAAAAGCTTGTGCAAATATCAACTAACCTCGGATCTATACCGAAACCGTGCGTAGAATAGTGCATCACACTACTGTAGTCGTACGGTGTGTCCAGGTGTGTCCCCTCCTTGGCATGACGTTTCGCAAACTGCGAATACTCCTTCTTCTGCACGTTATCCCAGAGAACAGTGACGTATTTGTCACGATCATGTCTGCTCCTAGGATAATAAAAAGCCATTCAATTTTAATTTTTAATTTTTATGATTTTTGACGATTAAAAAACAGACACAGAGTTCAACAACTTTAAGAAAAAAGAAACGGTTGATTACCATATCAAAATCCATGTCGCTAGATGTTTTGCATCGAGCAATAGAGCAAAAAGTTTGATTGCTTGACTTCTACTTCTAGCTTGCCGTATCTTCTAGCACAGCGCTCGAACTAAATTCACTTACTGCTCGTGGTAGAAGCCCAACGCGTGCATTAGCTCGTGCATCGCTTTTCCGTAACCAAGAAACGGCGACTATATTTGCGAGTGGGTATAATATTGAACAATTAATGCAAAGTTTAGTTTATTTAATGTTACCTTAACAGGGAAGCATCCTCTCGCTTCGAGATGGACTACTTGGGGGCCGGGTTTCGGGTTTTTACCAATATACGAAGAGCAGCCTTTGTCATCGTCGCGAATGTCGATCCAGTTTGAGTCGCCAGCTTGTCTCGGTCGAAAGCGAACGCAGCGCGTACTGTCCTCGATCTTCTGCATTGCAATCTGAATGTACTGCAGTTGCTGCGGTGAGTACTGCTGAACGTTGATCACGTAGGGAACAGTGCGGTCGGGCCAAAGCTTGTTCGGCCCGTTTATGCCCGAGTCGGCTTCGTTATAATCGTAGATGTTCTGACTCTTGTATACGCTCTTCGTCTGGTAGCCGTGAACATCGCCTTCGATGTCGCCCTCGAACTTTCCGCCGGAGCGTTCTCCGTCTTCCTCTTCCAGACCTGCATGACGAACCATGAAATGACGGTCGAAGACGCCTGAATACTGGCTCACCATTGACTACGCCAGCAGTTGATGCTGCTAGAAAGCAGAAAAACGATGCGATTGTGCTTTGGCGCATCGCGGTTGAGGTCTTTTCCAAGAGAATCTAGTAACTTCGTCGCTCAAAAGAAAACCATCATATTAACACTACCATCAAAGTCTCCGCCTCCGCTGCCTCCTTCTCCTGCTCAACTTTTTCGGCACACACAAAACATAGTCATGCACAAAACATATATTAGTTGTTTAAACTAACTTGTTGCGAGCAAGAAAAAGCAAGCCAGGAAAGAAAAACCTGTCGTTTTCCTGCTGTCTTCGCTTCACTGCGTCGCCGATGGGTGGGGCGAGGTTTATTCGGGCCACTTTGATACGCCGCGTCGCTGATGGGTGGGGCGAGGGATGTTCGGGCCACGTTGATACGCTGCGTAGACCTCGCTTTACCCATCGGATACAAAGTGGATCGACGCCGCCCGAATATCCCTTGCTCCACCTAGCGGCGACGCAGCCGATTCACGTCTTCCAAACATCCCTCGCCCCATCTGTTGGCGACGCAGCTGATCGACGTTGCCCAAATCTTCTTCAGGTCAGTGATTGCACAACCGATTGGGTTCAGCTAGTATTCTTAAAATTGATCACGCAAATTTTTCATGAACGTAGCAAGATTTAGACGTTGACAGCTGTTTCCATTTTTATTTTACAGGTTTTAATTTTATAAGTTGCTTCGGGCGAACTGTTGCGGCGTCTGTTCCAGTGTGCGACTTGGGGGCCATCCATTTATGACGTCACGGATCAGGGGGAGGGGGGTCTGGCCAATATGACGTTATGTGTAGAAAATAGGCTATGTTTATGTGTTATAGTATATGACGTAGGGGAGGAGAAGTAAGAAAAGCCAAAAAATAAGTGACGTCATAAATGGATGGCCCCTTGAGGCAACATATATTGTTGTGGTGCTGGGCGGTGTTTAGCTGTGATTTGCTATCCCAGTTTGAAATTTTAGACTTTTGCTTCTGAGAAATCCCGATAAAAATATTTGCTACGGGCTAGGCCTACTGCACGGTGTGTTGTGTACGCGAACGTAGAATACTGTTTCTGAACTTGACGATTGTAGATTAGAAAAGACATTATTCATAAAATTTAGACTTCAAGACATGCGACGCATGCGAGGTAAACAGATTCTCAAGCTGTCATCGACCTCCTGGTCTACAAGCACACGTTGAACGAAACTGGTGCGTTGACAGTTTTCCTAACGGCCCATCGTAGCGCATCCGTACAATCTGCAAACGCGTTCAACGTCGATTTGACTCAGCGCTATGCGCTGTCCGATTTCTGCTGGCCGCTTTGTTGCCAACGTCGGTTTGCTAAAATAATGCGCAACTTTTTCGTTGTTAATAAGTCTCGAGCAAGCTTGTGCATATATTAGCTAACCTGGGATTTATACCAAAACCGTGCGTAGGATAGTGCATCACACTTCCATAGTCGTACGGTGTGTCCAGATTTGTTCTCTCCTTTGGATTTCGTTTTGCAAAATTCCGCACATTCATTCGTTTCAATGTTATCTCACAAAACGGTGACGTATTGGTCTCGGTCATTACGACTTCTATAGATAAAACGGGAAACTCAAATCTAAATGCTAATCACAATTTCCTTTAAAAGCTGGAAACATGTTTTTACGAAACACATTCGGAAGTAAATAAAATACGGCTTTTATGTGACGTCATTTGTGCACCACTGACTGTTCAAGATAGAAGCCCAGAGAGTGCATTAGCTCATGCATCGCCTTTCCATAACCAAGATACGGAGACTAGAGTAAATGACAGCTATCTATAGCTAGCATTCGACTTAATTGAAAAGTTTTAAGTTCGGAGTCTTTTACGTTGATTGGAAAGCACCCGTTCGATCCGAGATTGGTCACTTGAGATCCGGGTTCGATTTTCTTTCCAATGTGCGAACGATAACCCTGCGTCGTATGCTGAATGTCGATCCAGTTTGAGTCGCCAGCTTGTCTCGGTCGAAAGCGAACGCAGCGTGTACTGTCCTCAATCTTCTGCATTGCGATCTGAATGTACTTCAGTTGCTGCGGTGAGTACTGACCGCTGATCACATAAGGAACCGTCCTATCGGGTCAGATCATCATCGGTCCTCTCGCAGCCGAATCGGCTTCGTTGATCCTTTGACCCCGATACATGCCTTTCGTCTGATATCCATGAACATCGCCGTCGACATCGCCCTCAAATCTTCCAGCGCGTTCACCGTCCTCCTGTCCTGGCAAAACGAATAGACGGAGACGCAGTGTAGAGCATACACGCCATCATCATTTTTGTTGGAGTTCCGAAGAGAATACCGTGTGTGGTGCTCGTCGTTATTATAAGGCAGAAGAGTCCTGTTATAATACTCGGAGGCATTTTCACAAGTTGCGTTGCTAGTAGGTTTGTTTTAGAAACGAAAGTGTGTTAAAGTAGTATAGAAGAAATCTGAAAAAACCTGTTCAGAACTGATGTCAGCTCTAATTTTGAATTTTTGATCTTCATGCCATAGTAAACGAATTTTTAAAAAGACAAAAGTACGTACCTGCTACCCTTTGCACACAATGTCAGTTTAGCCCACATTGCCCCCTTCCTCCGAACTGACGTCAGTTGTGTATTCCCTCGAACACTTGTCGACGTTGAGTGATCGTCGACGTTCAGCGATTTGGCAGCAACTATTAGTTTTATCAAACTTGACACTTTATGGCTTCGAGCAAATTTCTCGTTCTTGTGTCTTCAAGAATCTCGTTGTAGTGGCGTCGTAAACTGATAAAGTCTACGTCCAACAGCAAAACTGTCTAAAATGCACGCAACAGAGCATCCTCTAATACGGTACCTCTACAATTGCCACATCCCTCTCAGAATTATGTCACGTATTTCTCAGAATATGTGACTTGAAAACATATTACAAACGCTTTTGGGTGAGCAAAGGGCCGTCCATTTATGACGTCACGGTTTGGGGAGGGAGGGGGTCTGGCCGAATATGATTTTATGTGTTATAAGTATAGAAAAAAAAACCAAAATTATACAAGGTCAAATCAGTTAATTGCGTGAAAGCCATCCATTCGGTCGTCATTTATTGGACGCCGCTGCTCATTTCGTAGACCTTATCAATCGTGCATGAAGAGTATTACAATCTTCTGACTTTGATTTGTTATAAAGGTCGAATCTATACATTAGCAACCCTCCGCGACAGTCAGATACTATTATCTACATATATAGGGGGTTATGGTAGCGAATAAATCGCTAGATAGCAGGTACTTTTGTGGCAGATACTACTGAGCATGAAACATGTTCTACGTGGGATGAACGCAGTTTAGCTTTGGGCTGCGATCACTTTGACAATATGTTTGCTGTAGGGCAATCTGACGTGCATGTCCTCAAACGCGCTGTGTGGGACATCATATTTACCTTTGAAATTCTGTACTTGTCTGTCAAAGATGTCGGCTGGAAACAGAACTTCGCAGTATAATAGCTAAGCCACAAATAAATCGAGAAGGTCAAACAATGTATTCTGCAGCTTTGTGAGGAAGACTAAACACAAATCTCGCAGATTTAGTGAAAGGTGTGTATGTGAAAAATCTTCACCTTTCAAGCTCGTTCGTACCCTTTATCACTCATCAACAAACATTTTGGGAACGCCCTCAAATGCTCAAATGCCCTCCAGCATATAGTGATGGTAAACAAAGTTTAAAAAATGGATTCCCATCTGCTAACTTTCGATCTTTGGTGGTGGAATTAGAGGAGGGAGTGCAGGAGAGGATCCGAGCGGAGATCGAGGTGGGGACTGACGAGGGGATCGACGAGGAGGAGTAGAATGTCGAGAGTGCTTGGACGACTTTGAATGTTTTCTACTACGCGTACTAGCCGCGCTGCGCGCAGGTTGCGAATCGAGAAGCGTTTCGAGCGCAGAAGTCAAATTCGCAAGTTCTACCATCTGAACAATCTTCACGTCGTTCTTCATGTACTCGTAGTAGACGTTTGGTGCCCGACTGAGCATCTTGAGAATCCCCTGCAGCGCTTTGCCGTCGACGCTAGTGAACTGGTCGCAAACTGTCGCAGGAATGTCCTGCGAGAGCAGAAATTCGCGAACTTTTTCTCGGCTCCAATTGGCCACGTTTTTGCCGGTCGTCGTCGAGAGTTCAGTTGGCTTCTTTTCTGCAGGTTCTGGTGTCGTGGTCCTTATTGGCGTAGGCTCTTTTGGTGCCGGTTCCTGTGGTGCAGGTTCCTTTGTTACCTCTGCTTGAACGGGCTTTTGACCCGTGATAGCAATATTCGAACCTGCGAACAAAATGCAACCCCTGCTTGTAATCCTTATGCAATTTCATCATTTGCCAATTTTACCTTTCGTTTTACTGCGAATTTCTCGAAGCACTGCCTCAAAATTCCTCTGTATATCCTCTTCAGAACTCATGCCGAAATAGAGCTTTGTGCCCATCATGATTCCAAGCCACCCATCCGGAGTATAGCGACGTTCCATTTGCAGTGGTATAACCTCTTTTCGCAAGCGATACGCATACTCGGCTTCTGCATGCAAATGTTTGTTCTTCGTTATGTTCTGCAAGCTCTTTGAAACAATTCGAGGTATCGATGTTACCTGTCCGACAACTCGGACTGTTCTTGTAGCTATCGGACATGCAAACGACAATGACGCTGGCTTTCTCGACGGCGCTTGCCATTGCTTCAAGCGTTGAGCCGGCTATAAATGTAGGTAATTTACGGCACTATTTTAGGACCATATATTTTAATTATCTTTACTAATATTGACAATTTTCAATTATTCTAAATAAATTATTTAAAATTAATTATTAATTTTATTAATCTAATAATCATATATGAATTAATATTATTCTTATTATATTATATATTAGTATCATTCTATTTATTTATTATTATTCTAAATAAATTGTTTGACAGAGTTTTCAGAACTTTCTTCTAATGGTTTTATTGATTGCCGTTTTTTTCAGTTTACGTGAAGTTTCCACTGTCAGGTGAAGACTTACTCATTTGTTCGACATCCATCCAAACGTCAATATCATTCTTCTTCAACAGCTCTTTGATCATGATGACTAGCGGTTGATACTTCCACTGATAGCTCAACATCACGTGTCCACAACGAGCCTTCTCCTCTTTCACTTCGGCCGTTGCGACGCGGCGAAACCTCATCATATGTGCACCGGCAAGTTTATCAACGTCGGTCCCATTCTTCTGCTGTGGTTGATTCGCGTTGATAACCCATAAGGCGCCAGCGGCAGCATTTGCCACACGAAAGTTCTGTGATTTTTGAAGCTCAGTCAACCCTAGAAATTCGAGATTCTTACTAGCTTTAGCAACAATAGAAAATTGCGTTGTATACTTTCCACAATTTTTCGTTGCGCTAACTTCGCCCGAATGACATCATCAAAAGCAAGCGTCCAGCACCCTTTCGCAACCGCTTCACACTCGGCGTCATCGACTGGATTTTCGAGTATTTGCTCGTACAATTCAAGCAGACCAGCGTTGACGAACTTTAGCTTATTCGCCACATCTTCAACAAGCCGATTGATTCCGTCGACCAGCTCAGCAGCAGCGAACGGGTAGAGTCTCCCTACGTGGTCCTTATTTGCGATACAGTCGCGAAGAAGGCGTAGCAAATAGTTCACGTTGTCAACGCTTGCCGCTATAAGGGTCTCATTCTCCTCCTCGGTTGCCCCGTATGCGAGGCAAAGTAGTGCCTTCGCCTTGACCAAATCGATGGACGATTCCTTCGCAAATTTCGTCATCACCTTCAAGCCTCCGGCATCGCGAAATAGCATCTTCGCTTCGGCGACGCTGTAAAGGGCGTTGTAGAGAATCGCGACACAAGCGTGTGCAATGCAAAGCCGATTCACGTTACGAATGTCCTTCGTCTCCAGCTCCTGTGGAGCAAGTAGGCTACCCCCAAGAGAGGTAAGCAGAAGCTCGAGGCCACCCCGTTCGCACAAATCCGTGCAGCAAAGTGCCGAAACGTCCGTCATGTTCCACGCGATGCCGATTAACATGCGAGCGTTTCGGACGAGATTCTCGCCAGACTTTGTGAACAATTTCTTCGTTAGCATCTTTGGGAACCAGGTAACAAAGACCTGGAGAAAACCGAGCTCCTTCAGCCGTTCCACCCATAGAATGCGTTCTTCTTTTGTCGTTGTTTTGAGTGGACCGCTGAACGTGCGAAGTCGATTGAGAACTCGAAAACAGTGCACAGTTTCGTAGTCTTTCAGATCGGAAAGTTTTGATAGTTCTGACATCGTTGTCGATAGCTGCTTCAACGCGACGTCGAAGGATTGCTTGTCTGCGGTCTCACTTTCAGCGAGATAGCTAGAAACGCCGTTGCTTACGTTGCTGACGTTGCTTACGGTCGAAAGTTTTTGGTGTTTTGTTGCGCCGGCGCCCATTTTTCTCACGCTCAAATTCGTGCAAGATGTGATGAAAAATCGTGACCACAAGTGATAGTGGACTCAGCAGCAACAAACTTTAGAGCATATGGCTTATCTTCATATGCTTACGCGGATGCTATTGCTTTTTGTTGTGCTTGCGAACAACAATGTTGTTGCTCGTTGTCAAGGTGAAGAAGTTACGTAGTTTGGTGAGCGTTCAAAATCGACAATTTTTAAGCCATAATTGGCATAGTTTCGCGTATTTAAGTAATCTTGAAACGTTTTGAGTGCTCTTCTCTCAGTGTTCAGAGCACGTCCAAGTGAGAAAACTTGTTCGAACTCTGAGGGCATTACGAATGATGTCGTGTGAGCAATGGTTGATCCCTCAAAGGTGTTGACTCAAATGCGGTTTCGCTATTCCATTTTGATCGAGCGTTTTTGAAAATTTTGAGTCCAAATTTGTAGACGTATGAGCAGTAGAGAATCGCCGAGGAACGAAAGCTCCATAGAACTTTAGATCAAATTAGTGCATACAGGCAATAGGTGATATAGTGAGCACAACGACAACGATATTCTGGTATCAACCCATCATATGCTTTCGAAAGATACTTGTCAGACAAGTAAATTGGCAAAGCCGAAAAGGCATCCTGCCATGAAGCAAAAAACAACAACGCACGACATGCGATACCGTGTACTAACGCCTCATCCACGTCCGCCAAGAAAAAATACACATAGGCAAATTTTCGATATGTTCTCTGCTAGCCTGGAACACTGTGATGTTCCACCAAACTGTCTGGAACATTGTACACTATGATCCTCTGGACGTCCGCTAATTTTCGACTTTTCGAGAAGAGAAAGGAGAGAGAAGGGGAGATCTTTGTCCGAACAGTTAGCTATCCTTTTGCTTACGCCCTTCGGGCTCCAGATACGATGCAAAAAAGTTTACAACGCAGAATCGCTTGGCACCGACAGAAACGTCGAACTCGAGAACGACACCGTCGGTGCAGCGTTCTCTTCAGACGACGACGACTCTTCGCGAACGGCCTTCTCGTCCTCCTCGATACAGATCGTGATATTAGCCGGAGGCTTTTGCATGACCGCATGACGAGTACGATCGCTCATCGGCGAAACGCGCGTAATCGAATTCCCGTTTATCGCCGCAACAGTGTGTGGTCTCCGCGGCGAGCACATGCTCGGCGTATACGAATTGACTCGAATCAACCGCTGCTGCTCGGTTGTAAAAATTGAGCGCGTCTCGGCGTCGGTGACGTACGCCCGCAGGCGCCACCCTGCCGGACAGCACGGCAGGAGCTGAAGGAATCGACTCCGAAACTTCTGACTGAAGATCGTGTAGAGGAGCGGATTCGCCGCCGAGCACGAGTAGGCGAGCAGGCTGAGAATGAGGTTGAGAAAGAAGGGAGGATGAAACTCGATCTTGAGGAGCTCGCAGACGAATAGCACTTGAATTGGTGAGTAGCACAAGAAGTAGACGACGACGCAAGCGATGAGCATGCGGACGACGTTTCGACGAGTTCGAAGATTCTCGTTCAAACCTGTTCGCGACTTTTTCGACCCGAAACGAGACGCAAGCGATGTTCGTCGAGAGGTTGCAGCCGATGATTCGGCCTGAACGCCTTCGTGAAGGTGTGTACTACTTTTGCGGAGGATACGCGAGATTTGCCCGTAGAGAACGAAGATGGCACAGAGGGGACACAGGTAGAATATGCAGAATTCGGCAACCCGAAAACTTTCGAGATGAGGTTCCATGATCTCGAGCATCACGCACTCCTGGTCGTCGTTTACTGTGAAGTACGTGTACGGAATGGCGAAGATTGCGGCAGATAGCCACAAGCATATGGCGACGACCATGAACTTGTTCCAGGTGCTGTAGATGTGGGCCTTCATTGGCCATGAAATGGCGATGTATCTGAAAATCATTCGAGTCTTCGGATCGCAAAGACGTTAGTGGCTGAAACGCCTTAGGGTAAATGACGGCTTTTCAGAAACTCAATTATACTGGATATTTGATGACAAACAAATTTATTTTCGTTTTCTATGTTCAAAATGTCACGGACAAAAGTTGCTGTTCAGCTAGAGTCTGAAGCGAAACTGGAAGAATTTGATGTCAGATTTCATTATTTTTACTGTCGCGGTTTTCAAACTGCGACTATAATCGCGAACTTAAGTAAATGAATTTTAAAGTAAATTAAATTTAAAATAAAGTAGTTAAATTTAAATAATATCGACGAATAATTCGAAAATCTTCCAACGACTCAATGGGAATTTTAACGAATTTTTGATCTGGATATTTCAAACCTGGGATCCTAACTACCACTGTACCTCTCAACGCAAACCGCCAGCTGCATGAGAACCGACGTATACAAGCAGAGCTCCTCGATGTAGCGCATCGCGGGACAGAGGATATCCGGCAATAGCCAGTTAGAGTTGGTCAGACCCATCGCTATGTCCGGCATACAAACCACCAGATTCGAAAGATCTGCAATCGCCAAGTTGAGCAGCACGAGATTCATCGTTGAACGACGCATTCGGCGATCGCCCGCGATCGCAATGATGACCATAACATTGCCGAATACGCCAAGCGCACCGACAATGCCGACGATACCGCCAAAGAATGTGAACTCGACAGGGGATAGACTGTGACCGATCGGCTCCTCGTTGAAGACGCTGTCCGTCGCATTCTGCGGCGTCGTGAAATTTGAATCCAAAATGCTTTCGAGCTCGGAGATCTCCTCGGAAAGCGACGCGCCGTACGCCATTCCGATACGTTCTGAAAGTAGCTTCTAGCTTGTTATCTATCGCACTTTTTCATATTATTATGTCAGTTAAGAGTTAGATGCTGTTGCACGTACTCTCTAATTGGCAAAAAAAATAAGCTTTGTCATTGCTTGCATTTTTCTACTGAGAGTTATTGCAGCTGACGCGAAGCAGATCCCCTCTGGTTCAATTAATAATTAATTGGCTTGAAAGAAGGCAAAGGCGTGTGAAGTTTTTCTTCACTTTGAGAGGCTAGCCTCTAAAAAAGACAAACATGTTGACGCAGCTAGCTGCTCAGCCGTCGTCGCCTGATTTCGAGGGTTGTAGCATGCATAATGTCCACTGAGCGCACGCGACAACTAGTAGTGGAGATGCTTCAAGCGGAACTCATTTCTTTCAGCCTCGAGACAGTCAGAGTTTGTTATTGTCCAACATCAGCGATTAGCCGCAGAATTCATAGCTCAAAATTCAATAAGTAGAAGCAAATTTACAACGCACGCCCACTGGAGACATATACATATGACGTCAGCTTGAGAGGCCGTCTGCCTGAAAGCCATGTTGTGTGCAAAAAATCAACCTTTTACGTGACGTCATATCTGCGCGTCCCTTCGTGGAACCGAAGAACTATAGCAAGCAAAAACGTTCATTTCATCGAGTTATCGCACTCGTGCTCCGACATCACTTCAATTAGCTTGACGATTTATAATTGAACAGGGTCGTTCTTGGTGCTATTTTTAGATGCACAATATTCATGTGGACTCGCAAAAAACTTCCGTCTTTCTTCTGGATTACAGCACAGCACGGTTTTTAGGCTAAAATGGATGTGAAAGCGACATTGTTTTCGGAAATGGGCATAAAATACGAATGAAATTAACAGCCGTCTTTGCGCTTCCCCAACGCCGCCAACGCCCTCATGGCATGACATCTCTCATACGGACCACACGGAGCTTCGGAGAGCTACCTCCGCGAGCGGCTTTCGTCTAATGCAAATGATGGATGGTAGAGCGCGACGAAGTCCGCACGTACACATTAGGCGGGTTCGGCGCGAGTCGGGACCGGAAGGATAACGGTTTATAGCTTCAATTAGCACCGCGCTCGTTTGTGTCGAAGGCACGACGTGACCAAATCGAAAACGAAATTATCGCCACGTCAACCGCAGCCACAAGACGAAAGGTCGCTTTTACGGCCGAAGGCTTAAGAAGCTAATCTTAGTGTTGAACAACAGCGCAGCGAACGTAATAAAGTAATTAATTTGAGGCGTGTAGGTTCTCGTGATGCTTGTGTAGATCTACGCCGAGCGTGGGCCTTCCCTTTCTTGATGACGAAAGTTGTGCTACGTAGTCGTGGATGTAGAGAAATTCCATGGAATGTTTTTTACTTCGATAGGAACAACATTTTAAGCCTAGGATCTTAGCAGCCGGAGACCGTCTCGGAATTTCGGCTTACAGAAGCAGCGGCTAAAGCTAAAATCTGGGAGTTCTGGCCCGGAGCTTCTGGGCTAAAATTAAAACGATGTGCATAATGCAAAATACGAACGAAATATACTAGGATTTAGGAAGTAAAAATATCAATACACTGCTCGCATGCGCGTCAACACTTTTCCGCGTAACAGAATGCTGCCTCATAGGGGGTTTATTTCATAATTTATTATTAATATTTTATGTTATAAGGGTTCATGCATCCATAAATTACGTAACCCGATAGGGGGAGGGGAGAGCCAAAGGTTACGAAACCCATTTGGTGGGTAAAAATGGTATTTTTCTGAAGAATTCGCAGATCTCGCCGACGTTAGTTTTGAAAAGTAAGCAAAAAAAATTTCCTAAAAGGCACTAAACCAAGCATAAGCGATAATTAAAGTGTGTGGAATGAAAGTAAGCAATTGTGGGAATATAATGCAAGCGTCACCGTACTTGTCTTTGACACCGAGTACGTCTTCGAGCGTGTTTCAGGGGGAGGGGGTCGGACGAAAAATTACGTAATTCTGAAGGGGGATCCGGCCAAAGGTGACGAATGGTGATATGGGGGAGGGGGTCGAAAAATTCAAATTTTTAGGTTACTTAATCTATGGGTGCAGATCTACGGATAATAATAGTTCACGATTTTATAGAGGTTTTCTTTGTTGTGTAACTCTCGATAGCTTCATCTGAAAGATTTGAGGTACAAACCTGAAAGATTTGCAGTACGACTGATTGCGAAGAAGGAAAAGCGTACAAAACGGAAACTTCACGGGTCAATAGATTTGGATCATGTTCGCGTTGAGATGCATAGAGTACAACGAAGAACGCGCATTGTATATAACATGGCGCTAGCGCATATCATATCCACATACGTACGAGCAAGCCCGCTTGCTCCAACTGTGCGTGCTAAAAAATCGTCGTCGGCGCAGAATGCAAAATCACCTGGCTAATTTCAACCTTCTCTGAACAAGATAATAAGGGTTTTCGACGTCGTAATCCTCAAGTCGCAGACGCACAAGCTATGAATTACACATCATGCACTCTAGAAGTTACAAGGTCTCCAATAGTCAACGCGAGTGCAATAACGTCGCAATATTTGAACATCAAACTTCCCAGTGAAATCGCGAGTAAGGTTTTATGTAGCTGTCGAAAAAAAACCGAGATTTGCGCGAAATTAGTCTTCATACTTTCTGTCGCCGGCTCTGAAGTGAGGGAAGGTGGTAAATTAATTAATTAGAAACAAATTAAACAGAAACGACCCATCTGACGCATGAAACCGACGAATTAACCTAAATAATCCTCAAAGGACACTGCGCAGACTCAGAAGATGTAAGTGTAAGTAAATTTAAGTGATCGATCTGAACTCTGGAAGCCCTTTTATGTGTCACAAAAGACAGCGAGCAACACAAGATTCTCGCAGTTTGGTGTAAATGCTTTGTTATGCTTGCATGCTATTTCCACGCTCTCTGCACGTCAACATCTGCCTTCTCTGGACTACAACGTAAATGCGATTATGAGAATTGGATTAAATTTATTCGTTGGCCCGGCATTTCGGGCTTGGTAAAGAACAAGGGGACGCCTCATTTTGGGTGCAAAGAGTGTCGCACATTCGGCTTGATATGGTAAGCAATTTGGCTTCGGAAGTTGCCAAATCGAAAGACAGCGCATTGAAAGACGTGCCTAAAATGCTCTCACAATTCAACACACAGAGTCAGTGTTTCAATTTAGTTTTAACTCGCATTGGTTCCAATCGATTCGCCCCAATTCGGCCCGACTTGATTTCTAGAATTTCGCAGGGGTCTTGATTCGACTCGATCCCGAAAACTTTTACTTTGTCGGTCGCTTTTTGACTTTTAAGGTGTTTTGACCTTTACTAATCGCCTCGAAAAACCTCTGAAATGCCTGTTAGTCCATGTTGTTAGATTAAGTGCGGCATTAGACGCTCTGTTGTATAGGAGGCTACATAACAACGTGTTTATGGCGAGTCTCTCCGCTTATCTGGGAATTGGACTGACCTTTGGCACCACAACATGTGAAACGTAATTGCTTGTCGCATAAGCTAATTCCCCTGATGACTCGACACTCGCACAAGTGACTTGCCCTGCTCAATTCAACGTGCATGTGCATATGGTACAAAAGGAGTTGCGCGTTATGCAGTCTGACGAGAAATTTCATCGAACGATGTGGAGGCGTTGCCGCCTACCATTTTATGCCTAGAGCTGAAACTCATTTCCCACCAAAAATATTTACACAAAATGTTCGATAGGATACTTGTAGGCTACGCGATCCGCAGAGTTTCACTGTCAAACGAAAGATTGACGATGAAATATATACGTACTCGCAAGATACTTGCAGAAAACGGTGATTAAAGGAACTTTAGTTAGCAATCCACTAATAACTTAATTCAAAACCTAGCGTAGCGGTATTATGTGCTATAAGAATAACAATGAAGCAAGTAAATCAACTGCAGAATTTGTGGCAGCCATCTTGAATTCCTGCTTGCTTACATTGTCATTACATGGCTATTCTTATAGCACACGCCGGCAGGAAACGAAAAGTTGTAAGTGGATTGCACTTCAACCAAATTTGTTTATCAAATACAATTTAAGTACTTCTAACAATTTCCTACATGCGAGTGACGGTTAAGAGAGTTGTCGAGCTTGTCGGCAGCGACATAGCGCTGGCTCGACCATCGTTCGGCTCCGCTTCCGCATCCTTCTTTATCGCATGCTTCTCTTGAACAAAGTTCGTAAAATTAGCACTCCCAGAGTTTGTCTTCCATGTGATCTTTCTCTTTGACAGAAGCTTCGTTCGATCATTCGGCGGAATCACCCGCTGTAACGTCGCCGAATTCCTCGGCGACATGTTCGGCGGAAGTGGCGAGGAGGTCCGATGCGATCGAACACCCGATTGCTGATTCTCAACGAGGTACGCCGTTCGCGACTCCGCATCGATGAGGTACGTCCGATAACGAACGTCCTTCGCACAGCTTGGGAGCAGGAGCTGAAGGAATCGACTCCGAAACTTCTGGCTGAAGATAGTGTAGAGAAGCGGATTCGCTGCCGAACACGAGTAGGCGAGAGTGTTCAGAATCACTATCACGATGAAGGGTGGAGGCGCGAGCGAAACGTCGATCGGTTCTTCCGATTCGTTCGTTGAATGACGATGATGAGCGAGCATGTTGGTCCCGATCCAGTCGTAGAGGAACAACGCTTGAACGGGTGAGTAGCAGAGGAAGTAAACGACGACGCAAGCGATGAGCATGCGAACGACGTTCCGACGTGTTCGAAGATTCTCGTTCGCACCGGTCGTTCGAACCGCTGATACGACGGCGCCTGGATGTGTGATCGAGCTGTGGCGAGACATCGATCGAGAACTGGGTGGCTGGGCAGCGGATACCGATCTTGAGCTCGGCTGTGATGCACCCTCGTGGAGATGCATGTTGCTGTTGCCGAGGATACTCGAGATTCGACCATAGAGGACGAAGATGATGCACATTGGGACGATGTAGAAGGCGCAGAACTCGACGAGCTTGAAGTTGGGAAAGTCGTTTTCGGGGAATACGCAGAAGCTTATGCCCGGCACTGACGAACTGTCGGTGAGGTGAAAGGTGTATGGGACGGCGAAGATGGCGGCCGAGAGCCAGAGACATATGGAACAGATGAGGAACTTGTTCCATGTACAGTAGATGTGCACTTTCATTGGCAGTGATATGGCGATAAATCTGAAATTTTGCTATTTGTGAGGTACAGATAATTCCGTTGGTTGAGAGAAAACTGATAGTTTTCACCGCAGCTCAGCAAAACTAAACCTACCGTTTTAGTTCGCTACTAACCGAAATTTGAGTAACCAAATGAAAAAGTTGCAGTCAGTCTTCGAAAGTTCGGATATAACTTTAGAATAACGAGGGTAAAATCAAAAATGTTCTGAATCGAAATGCCTGCAAAATTCTGAAAGTCGATTCGCATCGAAGCGAACCGAATCAAATCGCAAGTAGAATCAATTGGAGGATCAATTGTGGTAATGAATTATAAATAATTGTTTTGCAATATGGTGTAGGCTTAAAAGAAATATGGTGTAGGCTTAAAAGAAATATGGTGTAGACTTTGAGCAAGAAATCGAAGTCGGCTGTCTGAATCGAATTTTTGATGAGAGGTCGGTTCGATTCGACACTTTTCACTTTCCCTATTGGTCGTCCGACCATTTGTTTTTTTAAGGCACGTTAATTTTGCTCGAAAATATCAGATGAGACTATTTCAAAAAAGAAGAATTTCAGACATCTCGAACTTGCTATCGTTCTGCAAGAAGCTAGAGAAGCCTTCGCTCGACTCAGATCTCGATCAAACGGCTTACCGCTCAACGCAGACGGCAAGTTGCATGAGCACCGACGTGTACAAGAAGATCTCCTCCATGTAGCGCATCGCCGGGCAGAGACACTCTGGTAGGAGCCAACTGCCAGCGATCAGGGCCTGTGCAATTTCCGGCATGCAGATGAGCAAGTTACCAAGATCGGCAATGGCTAGGTTCAATAGCACGAGATTCATCGTTGATCGACGCATTCGCCGATCGCCGGCGATCGCGATTATGACCAAAATATTGCCGAAGACGCCAAGTGTCCCAACCGTGCCAACGACACTGCCAACTAGAATTAACTGTGCCGTTGAGAGCAACGGAGCCACGCCAGAGGCAGGCGCTAGTACTGAATCGATGTCTGATGTTAGGTTGTCAATGATTTCACTTTCACTCAGCAGAGCTGAGACGTTATCGAAGGTCATTTTTCTGCAAAATCAACGTCAAACGATAGTCGGATTTAAAGCTTTTGTAAGCCACAACGCTGTTTCGCACATCGTCTTGCTTATCACTTCAGCTAGCATTGCACGTCCATAGTGGAGCGGCAACTGAATTACCTGCCGAACCCTGTTATTGCAAAAATGACGTCGCCGCGCCGAAGAGTTTGACTATCCTCATCTTTTCATGCTTCGTCAATAACAGAATAAAGTTATTATTGCTGAAGACGTCAAACAGTAATAGGTACTAATTTAAGTGCCGATAGCTTTCCGGCACTCACATCGAGAGGGACGCGACGAGAAATACCATGAGCGAAGGGGCAACGTGATCAGCGTGAAAGGTCGAACATGTGCCACTAATATCATCAGGCTGTTATTGCTTAGCAGTCTCCGCTGGATCGTCTGTCACAGCAGCCATTTCTGCGCGTTTGCGAGTGGCCCTTCTAACTCGCAATCTAATGCGCAAGCAATCTCGATCACAAAAGCTTGCGTTGCCGGCGATTGCCTCCGGGAACCAAGCTCACGTGGCGCGAGAAAGCGATCGGGAAAAGATATCGCATGCGCGGCGCCGCTATCGGCCGTGAAGCAAAAAGCAGAGTTAGAAATAACGTTTTTAGCATCGGCAGAGGAGTTTCACGCGCTCCTTCGTAGCAATTGCATATCAGCACGAAATATCATGCGAGAGACAGAGAGGTTCAGTGATACGGAAAAAGATGGCGAAAGCGTAATTAACGAGAAGCCCTTGCGCAAGTTGACACGCTTTCTTGACATGTTAGTACAAGACGAACGCAGAGCGCCCAGC